>MNCI01021775.1:7661-54608 GCA_015680685.1 Gnetum montanum
GAGCATCGTTCCGCCAAAGGGCACACACGGCATACTTGAATTCCGAGTCTGTCAAAAGATGGCTATCGACAAGGACCGGCATGCCACATACCTAAATACCTCCTTTTCCGGAATGATCCCCCGGACAACGACCAATCCCCATGATCCCGCCCTTCTCATCAGTTTCCAATCTCGCCCTTTCAAATCCCATTTACCATCGAACACAGTACGATGAGGTCTGGCCAGATGACAGGGAATAAGGCTTTTATCATGCTGCTTGCGGTGTTTTGCGCTTCTTTGTCGACGCTTCTCGGGTCAATTCCTCCAAGCGCCAACAAAGAGGGGCCAATGAAACACCACAAAAATCTTCTAAGTGTTGTACCAGCGTACACGCCCAGCGTTCACGCCCAGCGTTCACGCCCAGCGTACGGCAGGGACGCTCGACAGGGTTTCCAAGGGCAACATAAAGGTTACGCCAGAGAGCAAGGATTGAAGCAAGTGGACATCTGTCGGCGTCTACGCCCGGTGTTTACGCCCGGCGTATACGCCCAGCGTGTACGCCCCAGCGTACACGCAAGCATGTAATGTTTACGCCCGGCGTGTACGCCCAACGTACACGCCAGCTTGTAATGTATACGCCCAGCGTATCCTGAGTTTCTAATTTGTAACGCCCGGTCTATACGCCACGTGTCGTTCAGTCCGATATTCCCGGTAACCCTACCTCTATAAATAGCCCGTCGTTCCATATTTACCCGGCCGCGAAAATTTACCCGGGAGCCGACGCAGAGCAATTACGCTGCTGAAACCCTCTACTCCCACGCTGCACGCCGCACGCTACACGCTCCATGCTGTACGCTGCATACTGAACTCAGTCCACGCCTCGCCCACCGTGTCCGCCGGCTACATCCTTCCGTTCACCGGGGCTTTACGTCCGCCTTGTGTCCCCCACACAACTGCGTTAGACCGGTGCACAAAACTTTAATTCCATAATTTATTGTTTGCATTTACAGCAAGTTCTTCTTACAGTTTTATGCTAATTTCGCCCACTGTTCACGCCATTTTACGCCCCGCATCCATTCACCGTTTACGCTGTCACGCCTGCACGCTCACGCTGTGTACTTTTCACTGTTTACGCTGTCACGCCTGCACGCTCACGCTGTGTACATTTCACTGCTTACGCTGTCACGCCTGTACGCTCACGCTATGCACATTTCAGTTTACGCTGTCACATTCACACGCCCGCTTTATAGTCACTTCTGTTTAAGCTGTTTACGCCGTGTACGCCCGATCCGTTGCTTACGCCCTGTTGACGTATAACCCAGCGTATAACGCTTCGGCGGCGCTCGGGGAAGTCCTCGTTTGATCCGCGTGCGGACCATTCGAGGCACTCTGCCTTCGTCCTTTCCAGCTTGCCCTCAAGCGGAGGCAGGGTCAACTGTGTTCGTCCGCATCCCCTCCGGTGCTCGTCACGTTCCAGCCTTGCACCGACGATTTCGGTCAGCACAAGCGGTGCCTGCTTGATCTGCGTGAGGTTGTCCAGTGTTGCTTCGGGTTTCAAGTTGTACTTGAACCTGGTCACAAACTGGCGTAGAAGGTCGTCCAGGGAAAGGATGGAACCCCTGGGCAAGGCCCGGTACCAGTCAAGTGCCCTTCTCGCGAAGGACATGGGGAATACTCGTAGTATGGAGTGGGGCCACGCCTGAAGGAGTGCGCACTCTAATCTGAACGTGATGAGGTGGGCGTTGGGGTCTGTCTCCCCGTTATACTTAGTCAACGTCGGAAGGGGGACACCCTTGGGCAAAGTTAATGGCAGGACAGAGGAGCTGATAGGGTCATCTTTGTAGAAGTCTACTACTTTCAACTCTCCATCAGCGATGGTTTTGAAGCGCTTTACCTCATCTGTTAATTCCTGCATCAATTTCTTAGCGTCCGCCCAATCTTGGGCGTTCGGTGAAGCTACGGGCTGGGGGGCGGGGCTGCATACCAGCTAGATTGTTGAGTCACGGGTTGGAAAGCCGAAGGCTGGATGATCGGCGATTGTGCTTGGGGGCAATTAACAGCGAGCGGTGCTAAGGCTGAGATGTTAAAAGGAAAATGTTGAGGTTGTTGTTGTTGCAGCTGGGGCTATGCTTGAGGAGCAGTGATTAGGGGAATTGCGTGGGGCGGAACATGGGGATGGGGAATTTGATATGATGATGCCCCCCTTGTTGGCCACTGTCCCGTTACGTTGTATGCGGGGACTCCTTGTTGGGTTGGGACCGCTTGGGGAGCTGTATGCGTCTGGATATGGGGTATGAAGTGAGCTACTGTGGACGCGGGGATCACATGCGGCGTCCCAATTACGCGAGATGGGAACGTTGGTCCCATGCCATCATGAGGAGGCGGTGCTTGTGAGGATGGGCCCGCAGCTGCATTAGGGGTAACTGTTAGAGGGGAGGTGTGAGGTTGGGGGTCGCTCGGGAGCAGAATGTGTACGAGTGCTGGTGTTTCCGGTGGTGGCATTTGAATTTGGGCGAGTCTAGGGTGTTGTACGGACAAGGCTTCCCCTATCCCGGGATGGAAGATGGGGTTCATCTGTGCTTGGGGGCTCAAGGTGTGGTATGAGTCTCCCTGCTCAGATTGGGCAGCGAACTCGTCTTCTTCCTTTGGCTAAGGCTCTAGCGTGGGTTGGTCCAATGACTGGCTCCTGTGCAGAAGGAGCTGAGTAAAGAGCTCCGAGAATTGTTCTGGAATGGGGATTACATCATATGGGGAAGGGATGAACTCGTGTCCTCCCCTGTAAAAGAGTTCGAATTGTCTCTTTACTTCGATTTCAGCCCGATCCACTGCCAGGCCGGCTTGTATCTTAATGCAAATGAAGTTATACTCGTCTTGGGTTATAACGTTAGCGGCTGGATCTCTTCCTTGTAACCTCAAAGACCGACGGGGCCCCATTGTGGATTGCCCTCCCTAATGTGGTGTGATAGATTGCTGGGCAGCCGTGGTGTGTGAGATGTCAATGTTCTGGGTAGTGGTAGCAGTGGTGTTTACGGGATTCATGATGATAGATTGTGTATGCAAAACGGTTTGAGTGTAAACGCTAAGTGTTCAGCGTAGACGCTGGTCAGTGTGCAGCGTAAACGCCAAGTGTTCAGCGTAGACGCTGGTCAGTGTGCAGCGTAAACGCCAAGTATGCAGCGTAGACGCTGGTCAGTGTGCAGCGTAAACGCTAAGTGTTTAGCATAGACGCTAGTCAGTGTGCAGCGTAAATGCTAAGTATGCAACGTAAACGCTGGTCTTCGAGTAGCGTAGACGTTGGAGTAAGTGTGCAGCGTAGACGCTGGAAGGTTGACAGCGTAGACGCTAGGGTTTCTGATCGCAGCGTAGACGCTGGAAGATTGACAGCGTAGACGCTAAGTCAGGTTTAAACAGGGCAGCGTAAAACGCTGATGAGCGTAGACGCTGAGGAGCGTACAGTCAAGTTGTTTAAGCGGAGGCCCTCCTTCTAGCGCCAATTTCTGGACCGCCTGAAATCGTCGGTCCTCGATTGGAAGGGAAAACAGAGACCGCGGGATCACAGGACAGGCACAGATGACCCTACCTTCACCCGAGGGCGTGCTGGAATGCACGAAGGTAGGGTACCTTGGGTGGTCCGCACGCAGATCAGACAAGGATTTCCCCGAGCGCCACCGAAGTGTTATACGTGAACTGTGTAACGGGCGTAAAACGGAGCGAACGGTGAAAACAGGGCGTAAACAAAGTGTGGATAGTGTAACAGCGTAAACGAGGCGTATACGGTGTAAACAGTGTAAACAGGGCATGTGCAGCGTAAACAGAGCGTAAAGCGTAAACAGCGTAAACAAGTTTAAACAGCATAGACAAATGTAAACAGCGTAAATAATATGAGCGTAAACAGAATGTAAACTATAACAATGACGTTGTAAGAACACAGTTTTCGAGGTACCGGTCTTAACGCAGTTGTGCGTGTACACAAGGTGGACGTAAAGCCCCGGTGGGTGCAGGGAGGCGGCTGGCTTGCGCGGTAGGCGGAGCGTAGAGACTGCTCGGCATACAGGGCTTCCAACGTATGAGGGTTTCAAGCTCTGGTTTTCGCAGCGTAATTGCTCTGGGTCTGCTCTGATAAATTTTTGTCCCCCTCGAAAACGCGGAAAACTGGGCTTTTTATAGGGGAAGGGTTACCGGGAAAATCGGGTTGGGAGACACGTGGCGTGTCGATCGGGCGTGCACAATTTAGAAACATGGTATACACTGGGTGTATACGCTACATCAGGCAGGCGTATACGCCGGACTTGCTGGGCGTGTGAACTGGAGTGGACGCTAGGCGTATACGCCCACGCTGACGGATGCTGGCGTATACGCTGATAAATGCTGGCGTATACGCTGGGCGTATATGCTGTTGGATGCTGGCGTCGACTTGCTTCAATTCTTGCTCCCGTTGCGCCTGCTGAGCATACATGTGAGGCGTGTACGCTGGGCGTCGGGTGTATACGCTGGGCGTAGACGCTGGCACAACACTTGGTAAAAAAACTGAGTGTTTCGATCCTCAAAATCGCCATGTGACTTCAAATGTAGCCAATGTCGTCTGAGGGTCACGGAGATCTGCTTCTTATTGGACAAGTGCTAAACTCGAAATTTTTTGTGGTGTTTCAGTTGCGAGTAGGGGTTCTTTGTGGTCATTTCATTCATAGCGTTTGTGATGTCTACGTAGTTTCCTACTCTCCCTTCTTCTATGTCGTGATTCTTTAGAGTGTCCTCGTCCTCGTTCTCGACTCTCTCGTCAAGGTTTCTCACTTTGTTTACCTTTATCCTCATGGTTAAGTTCCTTATGATTGCATCCTGATACTGAAGGAGAGGGTGAATGTGACGATGAAGGTGAAGACGATGTTTCCTACCTTCTCTTCGGTGGTCTTGGCCCCGATCGTGGTTACAATCAGAATGCCTGCCCTTATCATGTGTTTGTGTTCCCTCGTTGAACACTTGGTGTTCATGGGGATCAGAACCAGGGTTGTGAATCATAGAGTGAAGGTTCTGATACACCACCTCCTCATCATCGTTAAGAGGGGGAACATCATTTGATGGGGAACCTATTGGAACCGGTTCACCATCTCCAATTTCGCTTAAAACATGTGGGGCATTTATGGAACCATTTTTCCTTTAAAGATGTATGATATCTCTCCTGTTGCAAGTCCCTTTGACGTTGCACTTCTGTGGGATGGTAGTCCCTTGTGTCATGGTCGCATGCAACGTACTCTACGTATAACTGTGACATGCCTATTCGTGCGAGAGCACGAAGGAGCATGTTGGGAACTGCTTGATCTGGAGGCAACACTATGTTACCCTCCAAGTCTCTCCAATGCAGTTGTTCATCTTGATGGAGAATAAAGATAAAGTTGGGTACATATTCATCGTAATGAATATATATCACACAGAATTGTTGAGGAACTAGCAGATCTTGGTTATGTGTGTTGTGCCGCTGACTGTCTCTAGTGTTGGTCCTAGGTAGTGAAATTCTTTTGTGTGAAGAAGAAGACATTTTTGTCTTGTTCAGTGTGCTAATTACTGTTGTCTTATTTTCCTTTTGATCAACCCTAAGGGTTCATTCTAACGTCCCAACGATATGAACGATCTCCTATGTTCTACGTAGTGCACAAACAACTAAGTTCTTGGCAACGGTGCCAATGATGAGTGGCGAGGTACCCCTACACTCAACCATACGAATATGAGCATCTCACACACGATCCGGTCGAACTCCAAAGACTAAGTGCTTATGCGCCTTAATGGAACACTTAAGGTTAATCAATCGTTGTCTTCCCAAACTTACTTGTATTGTCACGGTTGTATGGTTAAGTAAGCTTGAGGTATATGATTTTTATATCTTTTATCTTTCTAATGTCTTATGCTAATAAGGGAAGGTGAAGATAACTAAGTGACTAACTTTCATTAACTATTCGCTAACTAAGTTTTAATTGTCCTAGCACCAATATCCGTTCCCACTTGCTGCACACACCTTGAACCAGTGCAACGCTGCTGGGATTACCAAATGCTACTCGTTACTGGGTTACCAAGCGTTACACACGTGCTCGAAGTGGTCGTACTGAGTGCACTTAACTAGGAGAGTTAAGGGTTGAGAGAGATTATTTAACTAGGAAAGCAATTAAACATTTAACAATAATTAATTCCTATTTAGCTTAGTCCACATGCTGCAAGGTGTATCAGAAAGTTCATCTTTATTGTTGTACACAAATGTGTGCTCAGGTACAATTTGCTCAAATAAAGATCCGTTCACTTTAAGACTCCTACTGTGGGCACGTGGAAATTATTCTAACTCTAGAATGGTAAAACTGCAAGAGTTTGGCTAAGGGTCTAAATCTAAGTGCCTAAAATAAGGAAAGCTGCCTCTTATTTATAGACATTGCGGTAGGCTGCAATATTGTGTATGCGATATCGCAGGGGTGGACACGATATCGTGACTCATCACAAGGACTAAGTGCTTATGCGCCCTTGTGGAACAAGGATGGGTTGATTGATTATTGTCTTCCTAAACTTACTTGCATGTCACGATTGTATGGTTAAGTAAGCTTGAGGCATATGATTTTTATATCTTTTATGTTTTTATGTTTTGTGCTAATAAGGAAAGAGAGAGATAACTAAGTGACTAATTTAACTTCACTACTGATTAACTAGGCTTTAAATAATCCTAACACCAGTATCTGTTCTCACTTGTCGTACACATCTTAAACCAATGCAACACTACTAAGATTACCAAACGCTAATTGTTGCTGGGTTACCAAGTGTCACACACATGCTCGAAGTGATCGTACTGAGTGTATTTTAATGATTTGCTTAATTGATCAAAATGAATTGCTATGCTAATAACAGGAATGTAAAGTGCATAAAATAAAATAAAATAAAATAAATGCATAAGAAAATAAAATACAAGAAATGTGTAAGAAAACAAATCTCAAGTGCTGCAAGGATGAATCAAAGAGCTCGTCTTTATTACCGTACATAAGGTGTGCTCAGGTACACAATGCTCGAATAAAGAAGCATCCACACTCCGACCTCCTGCTGCAGGCACTTGGAAAATACTCTAATTTTCAAACAGACTACAAGAGTTTCGCTACTTGACTGCTAAAAGACTTCTTCTTAATTGTGCACTTGGGCACTGTATTTATAGACTTAGGAGCAACTACTTTAATAATTAGAGTAACCACTCTAATAATTAGAGTAATCACTTCAATAATAACCGCTCTAATTATTAAAGTAACCACTCCAATAATAACCGATCTAATAGTTAGAGTAACCACTCCAATAATAACCACTTTAATTATTAGAGTAACCGCTTCAATAATAACCGCTCTAATAATTAGAGTAACCACTTCATCATACTAAAAAGTTGCATCAACAATTTTCCCAACATAAACCAAACAAACTATATATTATAAATATATAACTAAGCTAGTTAATGCTTATTGTGTAATGTACTATGTAATGAGAACCTTCTTCACTCCCTTCCACTCCACTTTACCTAGACACATAACTATAAACATTTTAGATAACACAAAGAATAAAACAAAGGTTACCATAAATTGCATGTATTTGTTATTAATAAACACCATTGAAAAAATTAGATCTCAGTTAAGATGTCATCATATTACATGAGATTCTACCAACATTTATATGTTAAGTATGATGTCATCATATTACATGAGATTCTACCAACATTTTTATGTTAGGTATATAGTCATAGTTTTGACAACCCAAAACCATAGAGCTTTTCAATTAAGATGTTGTTTGTAACATTTACTCGTATGACCAACAACTATATCCACAAAATTGTGAAATAGATCTCTAAGTATATTCAACCTATCGTGAATCTTAATTATGTTCATGTGAAGCCTCGAGAATCTCAACCGAATTCTTAGGTCAATGACAGCACAAAATATCTTCAATGCATAGTTTGAAGTCCGCATTAATTAATGAATACCCATGCATGGTAATGCCTTGACAATCCCCGATATGATTTGGGCGGTTGCTTGATCGGTGAGAAACCGATCGTGCTAGTTACATAGGGTTAAGCTTTCATAGGTTGGCTAGCTATGTGGGTACACAGGATTGGGTTTCCGCTGAAAAGTTGCATCAACAATTTTCCCAAAATAAATCAAGCAAGATCTTCAAACCCCATAATCCGGGTTCTGGTACAAATGTCACAAATATTTCAACTTTCACTTGCAAAGTTCCTTATCCCTGGATTGAAAACAAGTTAAAATGCAGTTTTCGAGTCCTGATTGGGTTGCCGGAAGATGAAAAAGTAATCCCTAACATGAAGATTATCATGATATGCAAAATAAGACGTTGAAGTTACCATGTCCTTGACAGAAAGCAAAATACTCCACGGTCCCCAATACAATTTCAAAACGGTATTGGTTGCAAAAAAGGATTTTTTACGGTAACAGGGAAAGATTAGCCTACGTGGCAATTTCTCATGCGTCTAATTGACTGATCACTGATGCAACATCTGCCCGGCGGATAAAAGAAAGTACCGAACAATTTTCAAATCCAACGACACCAACAACACAGGAAGGTAACAGCTCACAGAAATTGCAAATCGCATCTGCAAGCTCCTTAAGTTTCAAGTATTTTTCATTTTTGCTTCTAGGTAAAAAATATCTGAAACCCAAAGCAGGCCGCCAATTTTTTGGCCTCTGTTTTGCTTCTGCAACAATAGAGGAAGCCCTCAGAAGGAACCACGATGATCGTGAGGACCTATCAGAGGAGGAACAGGAATGGCACCAACAACAGCAATTACAGCTCTAACCATGGATTTTCGCTCTCAGATTCTCAAGAAGATGAATATTTTCAGGCAATCTGTGGTAGCAACTCCCAAATATCGTCACAGGATTCCATTTCGTGGGATTTTAAGGGCGCGAAAATGGAGGGAACAGGAACAGGAACAACATTAATGGAGGCTCAGGAGAGTGGGGAAATGATGGAGCATGTGGATGAGGCCAATTTTGCCCTTGATGGCCTCCGTGCTACTCAGCCTGTTCGCATCCAGCGAGCTAGCTTGTTGTCTTTGCTCTCCATTTTCACATCCATTCATCGCAGACGGATCCTCAGAACCCAAGGGTGTGTTTCCTTCTAATTTGTTGATATCCTTGTTTTTGGGTCTTGTATTAATTTGATTTTGATGTAGGTATTTTTTGGGGATGTTTTAAGGATGCAGGAATGTTTTTGATTGGAATAAAAAAAATTATGAAATAAAATGGCCTGGTGTTCAGTTATTGTTATTATTGCATAATCTGTGGGTTCCTGGGTCCTGTTTGAATTTAATTTCGATGTAGCTATTCTTTTGGGAAGTGTTTTTTTATCTTGAGAGGCTTGGAATATTTTTGATTGGAGAAAAATCCATGAAACCAACGGCTCAGTGAATAGTTTCGGTTACCGTTGCCCTATCGGGATTCGAGTCTACACGAGTAGAGGTTTCTGAAGATGATCATTGGTAAATGTTATGTTAACGGGGTTTTAAGTAATAGTGAACGTCAGAAAAAGTGTAAGGGAAATGTAAGTTTGTAGGGTGGTATCGTGAATGTTGCCATCGTAACGTGTGACCAAGGTTGACTTGATGGGGCTAATTCTGCTTTGTCTCAGATCAGAGAGAGTATGACATATGGGTTAGAGCTTCCTTAATATTTGTTATGAAAATTCGCTACAATGGAACAAGGACAATAGGTGGAAATGAACAGGTTGTTCGTGAGTATTGACCATCCTGATATGGGAATCTGCAGTGCACTCTAGATTAATGTCAAGAGATTAAGGAATAATATTTATGTAAATGAGATTTTGGTAGTATTATATGACTGTACTAATCTTAAAGTTGCCTTTTAAAACTTGAGCACTAATTACAAACATTTTAGTGTTAAACATATAAGTTTGTCTTCTAAGGACTGGTCCTCTGTTAACATTTTGAGTGAGCGATTCAACTAATTACTGCGTTTTTTGTCTTTTATCTCCATCAATGTGTTTGGGAATAGGAATATTTTTGCAGTTGTTTTAATTAGAAAATCACTATTTATAAAAATTTGATAATATACTGATGGAAAAATCATTGTAATTTAATTTTGAAATTTTCAGGATGATCAAGAAAGTAATTGATTCTATTGTGTCTCTTCCTACCAATGACACTCCAACTACTTTAAGCGCAGCAGCATTGCTGTATATTCTTGCAAATGATGTAAGTTTATTTATTCTATTTTTAACACTTATAGAAGTATTTATTGGCATGAGAAGTATTTAATTTTTTTGGGAAGCAGCTTTAACGATATGAAAATATGTATTAACAAAAATTTCTATTTGGGTTTGACATTGTAAAGGGCTAGGGACAGTGTATATGAATTCCTTCCTCAGTTTTGAAGGTTTCATAGCCAAATGTAATGCTAATGCTTAGGTGATTGCCTTGAACATTTGAATTTTACTTATATCAGACCCTCTTGGATCCATTGGATTTTTTTTTTTTTTTGCTTTTAATCCAGAGCTTGGCATTGCTTTCTAGAATCAAACCTGTGACATGTGGTTTCTATGCCAAGGCCCTTACCACTAAGTTAACACCTCATTGTCTAGTGAAAAATCATAACTTCAATAGATTACTGATACATGTAAATACAAAAAGATTCCTATTTTTAATACCTGCCAACTTTTAAATTTATGTTATACACACACATTTTTTTGGGTGAAACTTCACTTAGGTATTGCATTTCTTTCATGCATGAACTTGCCTGCATGCTTTTATACATTTACTTGAATTCTTCTATTGGGCTGTTCAATACCGATGCTACTTATGATTTGTTTTACTTAATTTCTTATTGTTTTCAAAGGTTTTTCCTTGTATGGATTGGCTGCAGCACCAAAATTATTCTTACCTTCAAAATTTCTCAATGGTCTGTGTGCATCTTAAATCTGCTATCATGATATATTTATCTTTCAAAATCTAATTGTTAGTTTGTTATAGCTTTGTTCTTTGATTGTTGTCATGGATTCTTATTTACTGACTTGAAAATGTAGTGAAATATACATAAGAGCGCAAATTATAAATGTACATACACATCATCATCTTGCTGCCTTTATCCCATCAACATGGCCTAACCTGTTAAGGTAAGCAAAGGATTTGATGATGATTTCTTTTGGGTGGCCAGTTGTCTACTTGATCTCGTAGCTCTGGAATGTATACTTTTACCTTGCCACCAGGTGGCACATGTCACAGCGTACTTGTATGTATAGTAGCTCTAAAATACCAGATTTTTATTGCTCATGATTTTTCCAAGGGCCTTATACAAGATAATATGTAATGTCATTTGTAAAATCATGCATTTATCTGCTATAGTTTCTTGATTGTACATGTTTTCTTTTTGCTTTTCTAAGCATGTGCAATGGTGCATTCTTACAGGGTCAAGATGAGCATTTGCTGGATTCAGTTGGTTGTGTTGAATTCCTTTTGAAACTGTTATCACCTCCCCTTCCAGAAGTAAGAGAGAAGTGTGACAGTGTTGGAACCAGGCTTTTAGGCTTAATCAGCAATTCTGGCTTGACTAGAACATCTTCTACGATTGTTGATAATGGTGGACAAGAAATTATATCAGAGGTTCAAAATTTACTTCTAAGTATGAAGAAAATGCATGGCAGAAGCAATGATGAAGAAGAAATACGTTTGTTTTCTTCACATGAGCTGAACTCTAAGTGGTTAGCTTTATTGACATTGGAGAAAGCATGCCTATCCACAGTATCACTTGAAGGTGGTAGTTGATGCACATGTATATTTATTGTACCATGGTTTAAAACTAAAGTTCTTTTTGTTGAAAGTAATTTTATTATATAGGTTTTTAAAATTAATAGTTCAAATGTAACAATTTAAAAAATTATAGCTTAAACATCTTTTTAATGTAGCCCTGAACAACTGAGTCTGAAATTGTTTCTTGCAGACACCTCTGGTTCAGTTAGAAGAGTTGGCGGTAATTTCAAAGAAAGATTACGTGAACTTGGTGGCATTGACACTGTCTGTGATGTCGCACAAAGTTGTTTTGGTGTACTGAAGGTTAGTAAAATTCCTTTTCCAGTTAAAGGCTTGTAGCACATGGTTCACTATTCTATGTCTTTCGTTTGTCTTTTACTTAATGACTCTCTGATATCGATATACGTATAATGAACAGAACTTTTGTGAGGATGAAACTTCTAAAATTTTTAGTTGTTCATCCAAGACAAGCCAGCTTTTCCAGAATGTAGGATTGCTGTTGAAATGCTTAAAGGTGATGGAAAATGCAACATTTTTAAGTGAGCGGAATCAGGTAGATAGCTGATTTTGTGCAGCCATATCAATATTCTGCATTGATGTTGTCTATTTTTTTCATATTAATTTATTTACAATTAAATTTCAGAAATAAGAAATAGGTTTAGTTACTTTGATTCTTTGTCAACATAACAGAAACACTTGCTAGAGATGAATTTAAGCAACCTAATTTCTAAACTCTCGTTTGTTGACCTTGTCATCAATTCCATCAAGATGCTTTCTGGTGAGTAATACTCTATCCTTTTGCATTTTCTGGCAGAATAATTTTGTTTACGTTGTATTTTTTGTGAGAACGTGAAAATCCTTATGTTATGTTACCTGCTTTTTCAAAGTTTCTTGGCATTGGGTGTGCCATTTACAGAATTCATTTGGAATTTAATTTTTGTTAATCAGATCTCTTAGTAAAGTTCAGCATCTGGAGCTTTGCTTTTCAGAAGGAGGAAACTGGTATTGTTCTTCTTTTGTTTTTGGTTATCTTTTGGGGAAATTTTCTGTTTCGTATTTTGTGATTGTGAAATTTTGGGTATTAACTTCTTCCATGATCAGAGTTTTTGAAGCAGGAATCTCATGTGATGAGTCTTCAAAGCCAAGGAGAATTTGATAGCTGTGCTGGTACCAGCATCAAAGCAACTGGTTCAAAGCTTTCAAAAACTTCTGAGGGACTTTCAAATGTAGATGCACAACTAGGCTGGGAAGACATTTTCAGAGGTCATTTAGTGGTGAAGCAGAAGTTTTCTGTTTGTCTTTTAACTACCATATGCAATTTAATATGCATAATCGAACAGAGGTTGTGCATGTGATATCTTCGCTATCTAGTAGAAAACTGAACGACATTCTTTTATAATGACGATTGTAATAATGCATTTGTCCATTCATTTTCTTTAATTAATTACATTTGCAATCCGGGCTTCACATTAAAAAAGAAATGAATTGGAAGATCAATTTTTTCTTCTGTTTAAGTATAGTTCAAAATGAATGAGCAACAAACTTCGTACTTCTAATTTAATTGAGAAAACCAATATTTTAAAGGCAACGTTTCAGTGTCTGCATATTACTTTATCTATTACCTTTTTCTATACTTTGCAGATAGAAATGGACATTCCTATTCAACTTGTACTTCAAATGGTTCATATGAGCATCAGGAGCCAGGTAAAATCATTGTTATAAAGAGTAGTTGATTTTAAATCTTAATTAGAAAAGACAAGGATTAATCCTGAAAATAGCTATGCTATAGTTGATGAAGGTTTTCACTGTAGTAAGAGAATTTCTGGATCTAAAAATGGAAGGATCAAAAGACGAAAATGCACAGACATTACTTTGCATGGACTTACAACAGTGGGTGCTGAGCAAACCTGTGCAGAGACAAAACAGGTGAAGCCAAATACTTTCATTGAGGACTCCCAAGATCCATATGCATTCTGTGATGAAGGTCTTGATCCCTGGTATGAGAAAGCAGTGAATGGGCATAAGCAAACAAAGTCATGTAAAAGTTCTTCTAACTCTTCATTTCCCAAGGTAAAGAAAAGACAAGAGAGTAGACAGAGAAAGACAGTTCAGGCCTGTGCTAGCAAGTCCAGTGCAATGGTTGATAACAATGATGAAAGCACTGTTTCTGGTGATAATAGATTAGTAGATTACAGTCAAGCTTTAGTCTCCGTTGATAACAACTGTATTGATAGGCATTGGATTGATTACGGATTTCTCTTTGGGGATTGTCTGCTTGCCTGTATCAAGGTAAACATTTTCATTTTCATGGGAATTCGTTTTAACAGTTTTGTAGGTCATATATATTGTAAAATGGTTGCTACATATGTTTGTTCTATGTAAGTTTTACCAAAGTATCATGTTGGATATATGAACAAGGTATATGTAGTCAAATAGTTCAAAATATTTCCAAGAACAGTTAGTAAATATCTTAATGATATTTTCAAAACTTATACCGTGTACATTTCTACTATGCAATAGATACAGAGGGTGTACGTATGTAATTGAATTTCAGTTTCAGTTTTAGTTTCAATAAAAAGAAAGGTTGATATAGGATCTCTTCTTAACCTATTGTTTCTATAAAATCTTTCCTGCACTTTCCCTTAAGCAACACTGAAAATGATGTAACAGCATAACAATCTTTAAGCATTCAATGGATCATGCAATTCAAATTAATGTAATATGAGATCCAAAAATCTCCAGGACACACAACCATAAGCTTTTCTTAAATAAAGTGTTTTGAAGCTGAATGAAAAAAATTATGGACAGTAATAATTTGATCTAACATTTGTTTGCCTTCCATAAATTCTGCTTGGTCATTATTGATGATGGATACTATGATAATTTTCAGTCTTTGTGCTAATACTTTAGAAATGATTCTGTAGAGAACATTACACAAACTTATAGATCTGAAGGCAAAGATGCATAAACCATTTTGCTTTTTTGTAATTCAATTAATCCATGTGTGGATTAAGAGATTTTAGTAGACATCCAAATTCCAATATCTTTGATAAAAATCTGCTGGAAAACCATCAGGACCTGGTTATTTATTAACTTTTATCCTGAAAATATCTTTAACAAAATTTCTTCATCAGTTACAGGATTATTCCAAAAAGTAATATCAACTTCTGTAAGCTTCTTTTTAATACTGCCAAGTGCTTTGTGTAGTAATTCCTCATCTGGAGCTGTGGAAGATGAAAATAAGTCTTTGAAATATTTCACTGTAATTTTATTGATTTTTTCTTTGTTTTCTATTATTTCTCCATCTTCATTCATCAATTGTGTAATATTATTATGAGCATGATTCTTAGATGCTACTTTGTGTGTGTGGATTTTTTTTAAAAAAATTGGGCTTACTTTCAAGGTAGGAAAACCACCTGAACAGAGGGATTTCAAATTTATTTGTATGCCGTTAATGTTACTGATCATATCTTTTGCTAGTTCCAAGTCAAATCTAATGCAGCCGTTAAATTTAAGAGGAGAGGTAGTTAAATTTTATTCTTCATCATTATTGCTCATCATGAAAAATTTTACCAGAAAGAGCAGTTAAATTCCAACATTATGAGTGGTTTAATGAAATGATAGTAGGTATGTATGTTAGATAGATAAAAAACTAAGTATTTAAGTAACTTAGTCATCTCATTTTTTGGAATACTAAAATTGACTGGAATGTCATGTTGGCTAGAATTCTCATGTACGCTATTTTTTAATGAGGATAATTTCTAACTTGTTAGCCTATCTTCTATAAGTCTTTGATCAAATTCAGTGTTACAAGACTCGGACTCTGCGAGTCACTTGTTTTTTCGAAAATAAACTCTGACTCAGCGAGTTGCTTGGGTAACTTGCATCACAGTCAAAATGACCCATGGAAAATTAGATTTTCACCCCTTTGACCCTGCCATATATGCTCAAAATTCTAACCCACCTCATGGGTCGTGAGTTACTTGGCTGGAATAAAAAACTTGGAACTCTGTGAGTACTTGCAGAAACTCTGTGAGTTTCATAACACTGATCAAATTCAAACATTTATACTTATTTGTTTCTATATTTCTTCCTTAAATTGCACATAAGAGTCTGTAACATCTGTGTTATCATGAACATTTTTTAGATGTACATGTTTTGATATACAATTTTAGACTTATGGGTTTCCTTTATTTCTTATTTTCTGTTTGCTACATCTAATGCACAACTGGAAATGCACTACTTATACACAATTCTTAAACCCCTTGTTGATGTGTCATTTTGAGATTTGCATGAGTGGACTAACTGTGTTCCAGGTGATTTTCTGCTTGGTTGCTTCTTCTTGTTTTGAGCATGGGAGCAGGCTTCACGTTCTGTCTCTTTCTTCTCTAGTCCATTCAATTTATTTTTGATAAGGAGCTGGTCTAACTCCCAAAAGGACCCAATTCTGCACTCTTCTAAGCTAAATTAACTTAGAAAAATAAAAACACAAAGAAATGGAGAAATTTGCCCTTTATTAATCAATCTCAAATGAGAAATTACATTAACAATGAGGAGCAAAGCTTAACTCAACTCTCTCAAAGACCTAGGAGGCCACATATGTCCTTATTTGATACCACTCTCAATTATGGTTCACACTTTGAGCACACAGGCTCAACACAAGATACTAGTTATAGGAGGCTCTTCACTTTCCATAGGCTATTTTCTCCCTCAAATGCTCACTCTTTCCTCACTTAACTGTCTTGCCCCTCTATCATGACTATTGTCTTTGCCTTTGACCTTTGACATGTTTTTACAGCCACTGGAGTGACCCTTGGCCTTCCTGGACCATTGGTCTTTCTTTCATTCTTTTTGAAAAATCACTTTTTCCAAAACTACAAGTGATTCTATCTTGCAACTCCCTCACAAGCCTAGACTATGACGGGACTGCAACTTACTGTTTGCTCGCACTGGTAAAATCCCGAATATTTATTCTTTGTTTCAGTGCTAAATACAATCAATTGTGGCTCACATCTTCATGAGTCTACTACCACATGTAGGGCCCTGCAACTTGCTGCCTGAGACCAGAAATCTCATTTTCTTGAATTTTCTACAAACTGCAGTTAACTACAACTTGTAGTAGCTCATAATTTTAGACTGCAATTGATTATAACCCGCAACAACTTGTAGTTGCCTATCTAAACTATGGAAGTAAGCCAAAACACATTCCAGGGACTCCAAAACACAAACAAATACTTCCTAAGACTTCTAAGCAACATTGAGGATAAAATAGATAAGGAAGGCAGGGTCACTTGTAGGAGCCTGTAACTCACTGCTTGATACCAAAAATCTCATTTTCTTGAATTTTCTACAGATTGCAATTAATTGCAACCTGTAGTATTAGATTGCAATTGATTGCGATCTGCAATACCTTGTAGTTGCCTGTCCATACCATGGAAACAAGCCAAAACACATTCTAAAGACTCCAAAACATAAACAAATACTTCTAAGACTTCTAAGCAACATTGAGGATAAAATACATGAGGAAGGCAGGGTGATGTCCTCATCAATGTTACATAATTACATTTTCTTCTATTGATGATAAAACCACTTTTTTATTTAATTGCCTATGTGATTCTTTAAATTATCTTTAAAAGTTGGAGTGTATTTTGTGTTATCTTGTAAAGAAATTGATATATACAGAAATTTTCAAAACTTCGTGGAAGTGGGAGATGGTGAATTTTGAAATGGGAGGAGTGGGAGAGGGAGCGGGAGTGGGTGCAAGTACGGTTGTGGAAGTGATTGCGAGCGTTGGTGGGGGAGCGGGTGATGGTAGACCACACAACATGGGGGGAGTTGTTGGCTCCAGTGGGAGTGAGCACACATGGGTGGCCATGGGCAGGGAGGTTGGTGGACATGGATTGGGGAATGCTGATGGATCAATTTGGGCGCTAGGGGAGGGCCTAGGGATGGGAGGGCCTTTTGGAAGGTGGTGGAAACTAGGAGCAGGAGGAATTGAAGCCTATTATCGATAGGAAGGTCATGTGCAATTGCAAATGAAAGGTTGATTTGAGCAGGGGATACAAATGATGGAATGCAACCTCATAGGCAAATTCATGTCTAGGGGAGTTAGGCCTAGATTGGATCTCATTGCAAAATGGGCGCAGACTGCGTGGAAAGCTGGGAATGTTAGGGTCTGTTGCCTATTATCGATAGGAAGGTCATGTGCAATTGCAAATGAAAGGTTGATTTGAGCAGGGGATACAAATGATGGAATGCAACCTCATAGGCAAATTCATGTCTAGGGGAGTTAGGCCTAGATTGGATCTCATTGCAAAATGGGCGCAGACTGCGTGGAAAGCTGGGAATGTTAGGGTCTGTTGCCTATTATCGATAGGAAGGTCATGTGCAATTGCAAATGAAAGGTTGATTTGAGCAGGGGATACAAATGATGGAATGCAACCTCATAGGCAAATTCATGTCTAGGGGAGTTAGGCCTAGATTGGATCTCATTGCAAAATGGGCGCAGACTGCGTGGAAAGCTGGGAATGTTAGGGTCTGTTGCCTATTATCGATAGGAAGGTCATGTGCAATTGCAAATGAAAGGTTGATTTGAGCAGGGGATACAAATGATGGAATGCAACCTCATAGGCAAATTCGTGTCTAGGGGAGTTAGGCCTAGATTGGATCTCATTGCGAAATGGGCGCAGACTGCGTGGAAAGCTGGGAATGTTAGGGTCCGTTGCCTATCAGGTAACCTACTTTTATCTTCTACTTTGTGGAGGAGCGTGATCAAGTTTTGGTTGGGGGGCCTTGGTTTTATGGGGCATGTGGCCTTGCCTTGACCCCATGGAGACCAGGGACACACAATGAAGAAGATTTGTTTGCTTGAGCGCCAATATGGATTAGCATATTTGGGGTCCTATGGGAGATGTAGACACTAGAGTTCCTTGAAGCATTTATAGGTGTCTTTGGGGACTTTATTACTTTAGACTACTTCACTAACTCCATGATGAGAATGGGCTTCGCATGCTTTTTTGTTTGGCAACCACTTTCATCAAAGGACCTAGTCAAGGAAGTTACATTGGATTTTCTAGATGGTGAAGAAACTATCATAATTGAATACGAGAATTTGGAGGAACCCACTCCATTGCCGCGGGGTGGGAAGGGTTGTGCGATTTGTGGAAAGGTTGAACATCTAGTTGCAAACTACAAAGTGAGGTGGAAACCTAGAGATGAAGCGAAAACTAAGGACAAGCAGGGGAATGTGACGGGCTGGTTTCAAATCCAGAAGGGGCAAGTAGTCTAGGTGCCCACGAAGGAGGTGGTGCCCCCAACAATGACGATGGAGGAAACACAATTGGGGGGGACCAAGATTATAGGAGTGCTTGAGAAGGAAGGAGAGCTTAAGAATATGATTGTAGGAGGGCTTGAGAAGGAGGCCTCTTTACCGTGGACCCCCTGCACATCGATGGGGTGTAAGAGTTGGGGGGACTTGTCGATGCCAGAGCTCCCATTGTTAGGGGATTTGGTGTCTGTTGTTCGTGTATCTTGCAGACTATCAATGTCAGAAATTCGAGGGGAGATTGTTCATACTTTGCCTAGAGGGGCTAAGATTGGCTGGCCCAACACACCCATTGCAAGAGGCAAACAAACATAGCAGGAAATAGATTTGGGGATTTAGAAAACCTTGAGGGAGGCTTTCGGGAACCGGTCATCGGGTTGCCCATGAAGATCCTTTCCTGGAATTGCAAGGGCCAGGGTACACCCTACAAAAGAAATACTTTGAAGGAGATTGTTACGCGTGAGGGCTGTGATGTAGTTTGCTTACAAGAGATGAAACTACAATAGTTGCAGTTTGGTTTGTTGCAATGGCATGGTTGGAGTTCGTAGTTGGTTCCTTGTAGCGACAGAGCTGGGGGTCTTGCTATCCTGGCTCAGACATCATTGGTGCCAGTGGATGAGTCTTGCTGGAGTCAAACGGTTCATTTGGTTCAAGAGAACATCTGGCTTACAAACGTGTATGGGGCACAAAATTGGGAAGTTCCATTACAGGAACTCTAGAGGATTGCGTCAGTGGTATTGGATAAAGAACGCTAGGTTCTGATTAGAGACGTTAATCAATGCCTTTACCTATGGGAAAAATGGGGGGAGATAACACTATTCCTTTGGGTAGCCAGGAGTCCTTGGAGTTTCTACAACAGCACAACCTGGTGGATATGGAGGTAGAAGGCTATAAAGCAATAAGAGGAAAGGGAACAAGCACGTGTAGTTGAGGATCAATAGTGTGTGGGTGAGTATGGGGTTGGTTCTTAGCTATAACATTCATGTGATAGGAAATGAGTAGTAGGCTTCCGATCATTGATTCCTTTTGTGCGATCTATAGGCAGCGCATGGCATGGCCCCCATGCCTTTTAGATTTGAGCTTTCATGGCTTTCTAAACAGTGGTTGAGGTTGCTTGTACAAACTATCTGGCAAGGGTATTATGCAGAGGTGGAGCCAAGAAATTTTCTCAAATATGACTTGTGAATGCTCAAGGGCCAAATCAAGAATAGAGCTATAGTGGGTAAATATGGGTTTCAGGCTTTCTTCTTCCAGTTGATGCATCGTCTTACTGTCGTGTAGGCAAGGCAGGAACAAGGTGAAGATCTTCACGTTGAAGAACAAATGCTGCTAAGGGTGTTGCAGGATCTCTCTCTAGAGGAGGAAGTATATTGGCAGCAGCGTGCTAGAATTACATGGCTCAAGGAGGGGGATAAAAATACTAGATTTTTCTTTGCATCAGCAAAGGGGCATGGGCAAGAGAAGAACAAACTCAGACTTGTTCGGGAAGGGGTTACACTAGTGGATGTGGAGAAGATTGTAGATGTGGTGCATTTGTATTGAGGGGAGAATGGCGGGGGAAAGACATGGATCCTGTATTTGTGTCGATATAGCAAGTTCTGCTCCATCTTTTCACCATGCAAGAGTTGGCCATAGTGATGCACACAGTGAAGACCAACAAGGCACTTGGACCTGACGGATGGCCAATAGAATTCTTTTGGAAGCACATGGACCTAATGAGCACAAATATTTTGGATGCTTTTAATCATATGTTACTCTGGTGGAAGGTGAGAAGCAAAATTAATTATTCATGTATTGTCTTGATTCCAAAAACTCAGATGCCATCATCACCAATGCACTTTCGGCCAATCGGGGTGTGTAACACTCTTATTAGACTTTTTACAAAGATGCTAGTCCAAATAGTCCAACGAATGGTGTCATTGATGCCTTGGCTTGTCAGGTAGAATCATGCGGGTTTTGTGAAGGGACGGTTCCTTCAGGATTGGGTAATCTTGCTGCAAGAAGTTCTGCATTGGTTTTGGACTTCTGGGCTCCCTGGAATGTGTGTAAAACTGGATATTACAAAGGCTTGTGATATCGTAAGCTGGACAACATTGCAAGAAATAATGTTAAGGAAAGGCTTTGTGCTGGATTTTGTGCATCTGTGCTTGCAAATTTATTTGTCAAGACGATACCTTTTCAACATTGAGGGGAGGTTTTGTTGTTTTGAAGTGCCTAGTGAGGGCTTGTCTCAAGGAGACCCTCTATCACCCTTGCTTTTTATCATGATAATGGATTTGTTGTAGGGGTAGTGCAAGATGGAGGGATTTCGAGGTGTGTTGGTGGTTGGGGTGCATTGCATCGTAGAGCACTACACCGATGACACTATCCTTTTTGCACAGGCGGTTGTGCCTTAGGTGGTGGCCCTTCAAAAAGCACTGGCACGGATGGAGGCAGGATTGGGACTTGCGGTCAATAAGGTGAAGTTCGCACTACACTTGATTAATATGGATGCACAGGTGAAGAGTCGAATCTGTCAAGTCTTAGGTATCTTGCTTGGGACAATGCAGGATTCCTATCTTGGGATGTCGATCTTTGATTGGCATAGGAGGCTAGCATGGAATGCACTGATCAGAAACTAGAAATAAAGATTGCGCATTAGAGAAACCGATTTCTATCAAGAGAGGGTAAAATCGTTCATGCTTCATCTGTTTTGATGATGGTGGCAAGATTTACGGCCTCCATGACGTGACCACTTGAGGGAATGACCCAAAAAATCGACCAAATTATACGGCGGTTTGTCTGGTTAGGAGGTAGAGGAGGAGGAAAACTTCACCTTGTTTATTTGGAAAATACAACAAAACCTAAAAATGTGGTGGAAATTGGTCTTCTAAATTTCAAGGAAGAAGTTTTGCTAGGGATGCAAAGGCTTGCCATTCGACTGATGGAGCTTGAGGGATGGCATGCCTAGTGGATCAACATTATTAGACAGAAATACCAATTGTGGGAGGTTGGTTTTAGAGGTCGTAGTTTTGGAGAGAGTTGTGTTGGCACACTAATCAAATGAGGGGGTGTGGATTGTTGGGCACGGCCCCAAAAGAGGGTAATCCAGAATCATTTTCCATTGACCCCTAGGTGGAAGACCATATGGTAGGGCCAACTGCCTGAGAAAATAAAGGCTTTTGTATGGTTGGTTGCTCACAAGGCGTTGTCGATGAGAGGTTTCCTATGGGAGAGAGGTTTGGATATTGACCCTCGATGCCTCCTTTGAATGGAGAATATAGAAATGATTAATCATTTAATTTACCAATGTCCATATATGCTTGACACTTGGCGGGCCACGAACCTAAGACCGCCTACTAGTTTGCATGGGGATAAGAAGGAAATGACGATGTTGTGGGTGGCTTGGAAGCACTGCAACCACCTAATATTTAGAAGGTAGTGGTTGCCGTTGCCACTATGGGACTTTGGCTATGGGAAGAAGCAACACATGGTATGGGGCTCCTGTGGTATCAACAGTTGGCGGTGAAAGCATTCAGAGACAACAAAGAGTTGTGGGTGTTGGTGTAGAGGATTGGCTGGGCGGATTTGCTGCCCTAGATCAATGGGGTGCCAAATCTGGTGGACAACGCTTTTTTTGAGCATTGGGTTGGGGAGGAAACAATGTTTTGGGAAAGGAGGATCTTGTTGACTAAATTGGTTGTGGCTGAGGCGTTGGGTGTTCCAGCTGAGGGCGAAGAGGTTCAATCAGTACTTAATAGTTATGAGTACGCATGTGAGTTCTTTTGCAGCCCTATGCCGAAAGTGACTAGTGGCCATGTACCTTGGATTCTGCTGCTGCTGTTATGGCAAAAGGCGGCGGTGCTTGTAGACACATTCTTGGTGCAATTTGGCACAGTGTTGAAGTTTTTGGGAGTGCACTTCATGCTATGCATTACCTTAGATGGTGCTTGCGGGTTAACATGTTGCGTTTCCTTTTGAATTCCTTGCAACAACAGAGACCATGAAGGTATGTAGGGCTTAGATTGGCCCTTTTGCAGCATGGGATGGAGGTGTCAGCAATGGTCCATCCGATGCCTCTACTGGTTTATCGAAGGTGGAGGTTTCAAGATGGTTGTGGGGTTGCTGCGTTGGGCTTTAGGCCACCTAGGGAAGGGGAAGGGGCGGTGAGTTCTTTGATGGCACCACAAGGGGGGAGTGAATAGGAGTCAATGATGTTGATTGAGGTTAGGAAGGTGTGCAAGGTGGTGGCTAAACAGGCTTGAGAGGACTAGAGGCAGCTCTATGAGGATTGTTGGAATGCCTGTGAGGAGGTTTTGTGAAGGGTGGTTGACTTGGCTGCTAGACATAGGGAAGAATGGCAGGATTTGTCTTGTAGGAACTAGCAAAGATGGGAGCTGATTCAACAATTGCTATAGCATGACGGTCCATGGGCGAAGGATGAAAGGGGAATGCAGAGTGTGGAGAATTTGTGGCAGGACACATGGAAGGTCTGGATCAGGTGGGAACAATGTTGGGGGCCACGTCCATGGTCGAGATTAGCCACGATTGCGATTTTCTTGGGTTGTTGAGGTTTGGTTTGATGAACGTTGGGGGCCACGTCCAAGAGCCATGGTCGAGATTAGCCACAATTGCGATTTTCTTGGGTTGTTGAGGTTTGGTTTCATGGGTGTTGGTCGTTGCCCTGGAGGGGTTGTTGGGGCATGGGAGGCTAGAGTTGAGCTGTGTTTCGATGTTTACGATAGGTTGTGCTGGCATTGTGATTTTCTGCAATTGACTGCATTACTTTGGGAGGCTCTAAAAACCCTAGTTTGGGCTATTGGGAGTTTGGGGTACATTTTTGATTTTGATGTGTTGACTGATACCTGCAATGGTGGCTTGTGTGGTGTCGGCACGCAGGATGGTGGTTGCCAAGTGCCTTCATCCTGGTTGTAAATATTTATTTTCTTTTCTTCAATAAAACCTGAACTATTCTCAAAAAGAAAAAAAAAACTTCCTGGAAGTGTGGGCTCATACATATCACACGTTTTTAACAACTTATTGCTTTTGGATTATCATGATATATAGTATAATGGTATAATAAAACATTTGTTTTTAATCTACTGGCTAGGAAGCATTATTGATCTCACTATCTTTTTTCACTTGAGCTAATAAATGCTTTTACACTGCTGTGCAGGTGCTCATGAATCTTACAAATGATAATCCCCTTGGTTGTAATCATGTTGCAGCTAGTGGAGGTCTTGACACGATGGCAGCCTTAATTGTTGCTCACTACCCTAGTTTTCATGCACAGCTATTATCTATGAATAAGGAAAAACCTGAAACAACTGATGAAACACGCGATGAGGATTTAGACTTACTTGTTGCTATCTTAGGAGTGCTTGTCAACTTGGTTGAGAAGGATACAGCAAACAGGTAGATGGTAGTGTATTTTGCCATTTTTTGCATTTTGCGAATGATTGTAGTTTTCTAATGTTACTTAGGTAGGATGTTTAATATTGTAGAAAAACCTTTTTATTTAATGATTTTTCATTAAGTTACCTTTCCTGACTTTGTTTTATTTTCATCAGAAAAATGATTTATTCTTATTTTATTCCTTTATTGGCAAAATGTGCTTGTATATGATGGAAACAGATATACCTGTGTGTGTGCCTTTTTCTTGTTCTTGAATTTTGTTACAAGTCTTTTAGATCTACAGGTGCCTACCTGTGTGTTCTGCTTTTGTTTACACCATATGTTAATTATCTGTATAAGACTAGCAGCAAATGAAACTGGCTGTTATAGGGTACAATATTCAAAATATTTTTTAATGTTGTTATTTAACGTAAGTACAAATTACATGAGCACTAATAGTGTAGGGTTATAAACATTAGGATTGTTATAATTTTATTACAAGTAAGATTAATTGTTTGTGGTGGAATGAACCATATGAAGTATTATTGTATTTTTCAACAAAATGATTTTTAGGATTAAATTTCACAAATCTGTTGGAGAAATAATTTTGTAGTTTCCAACATTGAATGAGCTATTTGTTGAATTGCTAAGGATTGTACTTGTGACCTCATACCTAGAGACACTTTTTATGACGAGGTCATAACTGACTGAACCATGCTCATTTTGTTATTTGATCACATCGTTTATTTTTAGCTCCCCCTTTTTGATGTGAGTTTCAATTTCCTCATTCAGGGCACGTCTTGCTTCATCAAGTGTTAGCTTATCCTATAGAGTTGACGGCAGTTCCGAGCTTAGGGGGTGCCGAAGGGGTGTCATTTCTCTGTTATGCTCAATATTTTTGGCCAAGCAGGGTGCTGGCGCGGCTGTGAAAGACGAAAACTTATTGACTCTTGAGGTATGTCATTTTGAGGGTATTTAAAATTCAATAATCGTACCTGTTTGGACTTTGCCCATGGAAATAATTTCTATGTTTTCTGCATGTTGTTGTGAGCTTTTTCTATATTTATGATCTTCAAATGCTGATCATGAATGAAATTTTATAAATAACTATATCTTTTTCTCAAAAATCTCTGTGTTTTGGATAAATCTAATGCAAACATCTCGTAACAATGTATACAATAGCCAGAACCTGAACAACGAAGATTATTTACTATACTACTAATAAAGTTGGGTAATTCTGTAATGAATAGCTTTTTAAAGATCAATAACCAAAGCTTGGCATTGTAGCAAAAATTAGCTCTATTTTACATTTGCCAAATAATTTTTTAGAAGATTAGTTTTGGTTTTGGTCATAAACATATAGAATTGTAATTCTTTGCTGTTGTATTTCCAGCCAAACGACGAAGCTGCTTTAAGACAAGGTCAACGTGAAGCAGAAAATATGATTGTAGAAGCTTACTCTGCTCTTCTCCTTGGTTTTCTTTCAACAGAGAGGTTGGTAATTCCAAATGCAAATTTCCTTCAGATTCTTTTTATCTTTGAAAATTATAATTGATATTTTTATTTTGACCGACTTGTAGTGAGAATGCACGGCAAACCATAGCCCTGTGCTTGCCATCTCAAGATCTGAAGGTTCTTGTCCCTGTGTTAGAAAGATTTGTGGTAAGTGTTTGTACATTTTACTTTTTTAATGAATGAAATATGTACATCTGCTATATCTGCATCTTGATTCACTATAGAACTTACCTACCTTTATAGGGGGCTACATCTTGATGAGGGTGTACATTTCCTTTTTTGCAATTAAAGAAATGTGTACATTTGCTATATTTTACTCCTTGATTTACGATAGACCTTTATAGGGTGCTACATTCTGAAAAGGTCTGTGCCATTCTCTTATTACTTCTTCAAAATCTTTCTAAATTTGAATGCAGGCATTTCATCTGTCATTGAACATGATTTCACCAGAAACACATGCCGCGGTCACTGAAGTCATTGAGTCTTGTAAGAGACCATTATGAAGCACCAGTTCAGAAGTTTTGTTTCGGTACATTTTTATTTGGGCAGAGCTCAGCTCCAGGCCATTGTTTCTTTGGCCGTTGTTCCTCATGTAACGTTACCATTACGAAGTGCTCTAAAATTGTAACATAAATAGTTTGATAACCACGTGATTTTCTGAGAAGAGTTGATCATGGCTAACGGGAGTCGGTAGTGGCCTTATTTCAGCTGAACTGGCTAGAGTCAAAATTTGTAAGATAAGGATCTCAACAAGAAGGATAGCCTCTTGTATCTTCTTAGTTGTGTCCTTGTTATGATGGTACTGTTTTAATTTGAGAAAATATGAATGTCAAAAAATTTTAACTGATCTTCTTTATAATTTTATGGCAATGATAATGCGTTGTAAGTTTCAAACCGTGAATTGATGAATGCTGTATCCGTTATCAAAGTATCCGTTATTAAGACCCACCTAGCTGAAGTATGTTTGGATCCTATATTTTGTCTTTTGGAGCTAACATTGTACCATTTCAAGCACGTCCTGCCATTGGGACAACTTATCAAGCATTTAGTAAATATCAAACATTGTATTCAAACCTAAAACCTCTGAAAATTTTGGTGCCGGCCAAGAATCTGCATGTTGGGTTACTATAATATTTCAACTCTTAAAAACTTTTACCATGAACATGAAACCTATAATAGAAATGCTTAGTTCCTTTTAAAACTTTAATTAACTAACAAATGAATTAGGAGATTATTTCACTAATAACTAGGTGAGGCAAGAGAGTGTGCCTTGTAATAGGTGATTCAAAAATAATGTATGTGTAATATAACTTAATTAATATGTACAAAAATTTTCTACACACTTCTGTTGAGAACTTATTTAATTAATTGATGTTGACAAGTTGTACACTAGCACCTAATATCATTATTAGTTTTATCAGATTTTGAAGTAACTAGGAATGATGTAGATATATGAAAGTGAAAATACTATATATACAATATACCAAAGTGGTTCTCTATTACTCTCTCAATTATGGCAAGAATAACAACCATATACTTAAAATATTTTAAGCATATTTATGTGGGAACAAACTTAACAATGATGAATACTACAATCCTTAATGTTTCAAGCAAACTTTACAATAGGAAGCTCATTTTGCATATAAGAAATTGGTTGATCATCTTGTATAGAGTATTATTATATTTGGTCATGCACCAAAAATTTTACTATGCTTCAAAAATCTTACAACAATAGCAAATTATTGTCATGATTCATATTGCATTCCTACTCCTATCTTTATGAACTATCTTGGCTTGTATCTTAGACAACATTTGTAGTTAATTTTAATGACTACTAGGGCTAACTATTTATAATATGACATTATATTACATAGTTCATAATTCATAATGTTATTTCATGTGCAATTTTAGTTTATGAATAAAAATTCTCAATTAGCTTATCTTTAATGGCATGAAAAGCCTGAATAATGTTTTAGTTACAATTGATTTTTTTAAGATTATAGAGAATAAATAGCATTATAGTTAATGGTTAATCAAAAAGTGGAGAAAGCACCGAAAAAGATTTTTGAAACTTTGTAAAGCAAATTGAAT
Organism: Gnetum montanum; assembly: GCA_015680685.1. Classification (NCBI taxonomy): domain Eukaryota; kingdom Viridiplantae; phylum Streptophyta; class Gnetopsida; order Gnetales; family Gnetaceae; genus Gnetum; species Gnetum montanum. Next base: position 35,729 of record MNCI01021775.1, read on the forward strand.
GGAAAAAAGTTATATAAATAAGAATTGCCAGTACCAATAACTATTTTTCAATATGCATTGTCGGTTCTAACTCAGCTGGCCATTCTTTTATAGATGACACCAAATTACAATTATGCTAGAAAAGGGTTATTTAGCATATTTTATTTAAGAGGTAAATGATTTCATGTTTATACGCTTATTTTAAGAATTTCAAGGATAATGATTATGGATTATGTGTAAAAAGGTTAAGTTTGTCAGATTAATGTAATAGATTTTTAGAAGTAATGAATTAGTTGTATATCTTGAAATGAATTAGACTTCATAGCTTCTTTGTGCAACCGGGTTTTCCTTATGAAAGAAAAATCAAACTCAGAACACAAGACTCTGGCTATTCCATCTAATATCCATATCTCTTATAACGTAAGATAGTCATCTGAATAACAAGAGACAATGCGCTATAGTCTTTTGAAAATACACTCTTTGAACATAACAACCTATCTTCCAGAAAAACTGCTCAACGATTTATTTTTAATGCAGTTAAAAACAGCTGCTCTAAATTTGCTTCTCGACATAAACGACCAAGTTCTGACATGCCATGTTCATCCAGCTCTTTAATTCCTGTATAGCACAAAGGATTGAAATGTTATTTGCTGCAGCTCTAATTAACTGAATCCAACAATTAAGGACAAAAAAAGTGGTAGTTTAAAGTATTTTTCTGTGACGTAATGCCATGATTACCTGTTGTAAAATGTCTTTTACAGTCAAGTTCATTTTCATATAGTATTTCCTCTTCCTCCTCTCCCCTAATAGACATAGCTTGCCATCGCAAGCTCTGAAGTTGCCTTACATATGTATCAACATCCTCCTTTTCTCCCTGCAAAAGCATTTAAGGTATTCTTTTAAAAATTAGAGACAAGTCATGTTTAAGACTGGAAGTATGCAGCAAGTAGGACATCCTTCCAAGTAATGTATCAATGTCAAGAGTTAGAAGTTAAAACCTTTTCAAAAAGTAACAATAAACAAATATAATCCGTTTTCCTCAAACCAATAGCTGACAATTAATTGCTATATGCATTTTATGGGAAACTCAAACCCCAAACACCATAAAACATGACACCAAAATTAGAAATATAGAAAAGAAACCAATCAATAAATACACAGGTGTAAAATGTAAATTTCAATGTCTAATGCAAAAACCAGTATGTCAGAAGACATGGGTAGAGTTTTCGTTTCCATTACTTTATATGCAAACGAAAAAAATTAAGATAAAACATGTTAGAAACGTTAAGCCTTGTCACACAAAATTTAAAGAAAACAATAAGAAAATACACAGGTTCTCACTATAAATCTGAGCCTGATATGAAAAATAGCATAGCAGGATATAAGCAGAGTTGTATGATTCATGCAAACAAATAATTGTGTAAATAATAGATTTAAAACAATCTTGTAACTCAGACATCAAGAAATGGCAGAAGACAAGACCATGTATATGCAAATCTAAATAGTTACATAATCACTTGAATACTTTATGTTTGAACAAAATGAATGGACTCAAGACTACTGTATAAAATCTGATTATAGTGAATCTGCGTACTGGACAACTCAAAAACTATGCCATTTAATTTGTTAGACCTATTACATCTTCAAGAGTGAACAGAATTATGAGCCAAATCATGATTCCAACATTCATTATGGTAGTGATGGCAATAATATAATCAAACTTTTCCTGGATAATATTTTCAATGGATAAACATACAGCAGCAGTATCTTAAAAAGTACATTTTGAAATTCAAGCACGCTCATGTTTGTCATTAAAGCTTACACCCTATTCAAATTTTCAAAAGAGGCAGATAATCAAATCCTTACAAAACTACTTGTATAGGTGAAAACGATAACAATAAGAATGGACATACCTCAATTATAATAATGCCAGGAAAGCCAGGCTTGCTGTATCCTCCAAGATTGTAACTCCTACCCCATTCCACAATAGATTTCCTCTTTTGTAAAGACTTTATGTGGTGAAACCTAAAAATGATGAATGCTAGAACTTTTATCAGACCACAAATGATAGGCATTTTTTATCCAAGAAAAGATAATAACTAAAAGTATACCAGATTAGCACTCGTTTTATGCATGTCCTTGTACAAACTTGAGAAATCGGTTGATCATCTCCATTGAAGCACTTTTTCTTGCTGGAAGTAACACATAAAGCTAATTCCTAGAGATGACATGACATGATGACAAATGACTTGACCTATAAGTAAAAAGGTTGTTAACTATGCAACTGCTGCAAAACTATATAAAAATGAAAGCACAAAAAAGGGGTAAATCTAAAGTACTTAAGCTATTGGAATAAAACCTGACAAAACTGAACTTTAAGCTGATGTTTAAGGCCATGCAAGAAATGCTAACAAATAAGAGGTTGAGGCAAAACTGAGCCTAATGTCATTTCAATTTACTATAAGAAAACAAGTTGTAACTTTTCTGCTCTCAGACATAACATAACTCTCTATGCTGATAAAATTGTTATATACAGTCCATCATTCATTCTGCAAAGCTACTTCAATATCAGTTGACTTCATTTTTCAAGCTTAATTTTCTAATTAAAAAGGAAACAAAAAAGAATAAACCATGCTATCTAAGCACCTGAATCTTTTGAACAATCTCCAGCACTGACTCCTGTCCACTGAGTTGTTTGGCTAGTTTCCTAGCTTCGCTGTTAATGGTCTCATGTTCAGCTCTCAATACTGCACCTCCACATTTAACATTAACATTGACAGGTTCCACTTCAGGATAACCATGAGGCATAGAGATTAAAATACTAACATGCCGGCCACCCATTTCAGTCCCTAATAAATTAATTGTGAAAGTGATAGATTCAGTCACCGTGAGATCTTCTCCAACGTCCTGAAAACACATGATGTCTACATGAGTAAGAAGTTCAGACAAATAGAATACATGCTAGAGATTGAGGTAGTTTTTGTAGAAACTCGCTTGATTGCCCAAATTTTTCCTTAGTGGGCCAATTGTTAATATTTGCTTTATTGAGAATTAACATAATGGCCATTTTTCAAAGAAATTATAACCAGGTACAAACAGATTTCAAAATTAAAAAAGATATCTATTAATTGTAACACAAATGGACTAAAAATCTGTCTCTCTCTCTGAATTAACTATAGGATGTTTCTCCAGCAAATCTAAATTTTTTCCGGTGGATCTGATGTTTTTCCAGCAAATCTGATTTCTTTTATCAGTGGATTGATTTTTCTCTCGCAGATCTAATATCTCTATAATTCCCCTATGGGAGATTCTATATTACTCCCAACTTTTGCAACCAATGTTGAAACTTCTGTTGCTTATATCAATGCAGAAATTTTTGTTAATTCTCAACATGCAAATTTACAAGCTAGTAAGAAAAAATTTGTGATGCCTTCTTCTAGTGATATTGATGCAGCTAAGACACTGGATTTTGTTCTTTTTGATGATATATATGAGTCATTGGTTGCTAATCTTTTAACACAATATACATTCTTTCAAATTTTGGATTACCTACCTCATACTTGAAGTTTCATTCCACAATTAAATGAAGTGATTATGTCTATGCTCATCAAGGGCCATGTTAGATCACCAAGGCATAGTTAGCCTGATTCATGATAAGTGGCTTGTTAAGATTTGACTAACATCCACTTGGAACAATCTCACATCTAACATCAAAAAGTGAACCCAAGGAGGAATTGTTCATGTGGCTTAACAAATTTTAATGCTCAATAACATCTTTCACACTGCTCTGTCATTTTAATTAAGATTTTACATTATCTAACTTTCAGCAAATCTTAATAATTAAATTAACTTTTAATGATAAATATTATGTTTGAACCCTAAAATAATTGTAATATAGGTACACCCCAAGATACATAATCCAATTAGAACTTTATAACTCAAGATTGTCCACCAGAATCAAACCCATGACTTGGAGCTTTCAAATCAAATCTTACCGCTAAGCTAACACTTCATTGTTTAATGAACAATATTATGGATGAAAACCCATTGCTTTTAAAGGACAGCTACCCTTAACTTACTTATCTTTAGTAGTAGCCTCCAATGCTTTAAGCTAAATATAACAATTAGGATGCCATATGGCCAAAAATATTAAACACAGCCACGAAATATGTTACAATCAGAGATCAAACACACAACTTTTTGATTGAGAAGACAACAATTTACAAAATGAACATATAAGCAGAGTACCAAGGATATTTTCCATCTCTGATGGTGATAAATGATTTACAAGGATTAGGTATAGATTAAGGTGTCGAGATTACCAAGCACATGATCCAAAAACATATTGCAAAGAATCCTATAACCCCATAATCTTTTATTATATCATGAAATATACAGATTTGGACAAAGTTTTGTGCAACACTATTGTGAATTTAAGGATTAATGGAAAAGACAATAGAGATCTAATTACCAAATTAGACAGACTTTCTAAAAGAGCGTTTTCTTCAGAAGAAAGTTCAAACTCTCCTTCTCCTCCATATATTGAACGCAAAACTTCTACCTGGAATGCAGCTCAATCATAAGTTTGAGCAATGCTTGCTGTGCTAAAACAATAATAAAAAATGATTGGCATTTTTTATAAAATACAATTGCAGCAAGTTTATGAAACATACCACACTTTAAATACATATTGTCTATTGTTTTAAGCAATGTGGAAAAGTAAGGTTGGTCAGTGAAGATATAATGTTTTAATGTTCATTTTTATGGTTTACGCATAATTTTAAACAAAATAAATGAAGTCTGCTTCACCTTTTCAGGAACATTTGTACAGTAATCACAAATAAAAGTTTCAATTTTGTTTATTTTCCGACCCAATCTTGCTTGCTCATAAATATGAAAACTTACGAAAGACCCTGTATTCTAAGTATAATCACAGCAATTAGTACCACCTGGCTCTATTACAGTTCAGTGAAGGGAAAATAATTAACATTTAGGATTCCATTGATGACGTGAAGTTAAGCCTCATATGCACAAGTGGTAAATTATATTCAATATCTAGATAGCATATCCAAAATGTAGAATTCTAATAATTATATATAGCATCATAGCAACTGCCTGCTCCATTAGCTCGTAGAATGAAACCACAGATTTGCATGTATATATTAAAACAATTCATTAATGCACTAAATGATAACCCCAAAATGTTTGGAACTTAAATACTCTTTGGTTTCCTTGTAAACCTACAATGCTAACGTCTATTTTCTTGACATTAATGGCTAAAACGAGGAGAATTGACAGTAACTTCGTAACAGGGACAAACCTCCGCCAACTGACGACTCAGATTTGATGCCAAAATTATCTTCTGTGAGGGTGATGCAAAACCCACGGAATGCTCTTGCTCCATTCTGAAAGCCTTCCGTTCGTTGAATCAAAATCGTAATTTTATATTTTGATTTACGACGATCTGAATACGAGGTTCGTAGCAAGCATTTTGTAAAATACATACGGCACTGGCGGTTAACAAACGAATAAAAAGAAATTAAGAACAATTAAACGAACAGAAAAGTCTAATTTCTGTTGGAATTAGTTTTTTGTTTATAAGCAAAGAAGAAAAACCTAGGAGTATTTAATTCAATTGCTTTGAAATACTGCAGGAAGCTGGAAAATAAGCAAGCGTTCTGAAAGACATTTCCACGATATTATAAAAATTTAAATTGAAATTCAAATTACATTTGAATCCTGGTATTATTTAGAATAACCCTCAAGTGCTTGTTTCTTAAGTCATAAGATATAAGCTAAGGTGTAGCCACTCAAAAGAGGTTAGGCTTTCGCTCAAGCCTATTTTTGAGCTTGAATCATGGTCCTTTGATTAATTATAGGTTTGATTTTGGTGAGTAATGCTATGTTATAAAATTCTAAATTGACTATATATCTTAGGGGTAAATATTATTTTAAAAAATTGTAGCATTTTTGGAGGTATAGGAATCTAGTTTAGTGAATGCATATAAGCAATGAGGGAGAGGTAGTGGTGGTATACAAGAGAAGGGGTTGGGGGCGGTGTGTGCTGTGCAGCAAGTGTGTGGGTGGTGGATAGGTGGTGGGTGGTTCTAGTCTAAAGAGGTTGTTACAAAATTGTTGTGACTTTTGGAGACAAAAAAGGACAGGAAATGACCTTAAGCCTTACACTCTTGGACAATGAATTATTTTTATTGTATCCAATATTGCTTAACCACTTTGTTGTATCCAAATGTAATGACTCAACATACCATTCAATACAAGTACAACTTCACAATTGCATGGTAACAAAGGAACTATGTTGAAGGCAATGGTTAAGACTTTCTTAGCTCAATGAAGGCAATCACAATACAAGATATTTCCACTAGCAGGTGATGAAGTGTCATTAGTCGATGCGTCAACTAGGCTGCGTATACGTGGCCGCGTCAACGCGGCCCCGTCGACGTAGCCTTCCATGCGTCAACGTAGCCCCGTTTACGCGGAACCTATTTCAGCCTATAAATAAGAGGGCCTTCCCCCTCATTTAGGCACTTTTTTCAGTTAGTTGTAGTGAAGCTCTTGCAGTTTGTTCCCGTAGGAGATAGAATATTTTCCAAGTGCCTGCAGCAGGTGTAAGAAAAGTGATTGGGTCTTTATTCAAGCGTTGATGTATCTGAGCCCATTGGCATAACGACAATAAAGACGAACTCTTCAAGCATTCCTTGCAGCATTTGGACTTAGCCATTTTATGTATTCAGTAGTTTAATATGTTTATGCTTTGTTAATTGCTTGTTAATTACTTAAGTTTCTGTTATTGTTATTTTTATCGCTATCGCTCCTTTATAGTTCGTAAAGGCCATAAGTACGACCATCTCGAACATAAACCCAACACTTGGTAAACCTAGTGACGCTTAACGTTTGGTAACCCAGAAGTGCTTAGGGGATGCTCAGAACGTGCCTGGAAGATGGGATCGGATACTTATGCTAGGAATAGTTAGAATACAAATTAGGATAATTATAGATTAAAAAATAGTTCATTCTTTACTTCCCATACTTTAATTAGACGCCAAAAGATAAGTAAAAAGCTATAAAAATCATTAGCCTTAATCTCACTTAACCATAGCAAACAGAACATCACAAGTGAGATTTGGAAGGCAACAACTGTTCTAACCCAAGGTTTGGCTAGTTAGAGTCTAGTGTATGTTAAGTGCTTACAGTCTACGGAATTTGACCGAGTTGCATGTGAACGCTCGTGATTCGTATGGTTAGGCGTAGGGGTACCTAACCGCTCATCAGCAAGCAACAACTAGAAAGTGCAAACAACTATATCTATATTTTGTTGGATCTATCACGCAAGACCTTATCTTTTTATTTCTCTCAAAAGATGTTCTCCACCATCCCTTGTCACACCAAATCCATTCCTCCCATCCTTACCAATTGATGAGTAGTAAGGTACTCCTATGCCCAACCATACAAATCACAAGCGTTCACATGTAATCTAGTCGAATTCCATAGATTATAATTACTAAGTACACTAGAGCTAAATAGTGTGTGTGTGTTGTTCGTTCATTGTCTCCCCACTCCCACTTATGGAATGCAATTGTATGGTTAAGCGTGATTGAGGCATAAGATTTTTATTATTTTATGTTTTTATGAAATTACTTACCTAGAACAAGAATAAAAGTAAGAGTGACTAAAAGTAAGAGCGATTAATTGCTAAGTAAACTATAGTCTAATTTAGCCTAACACAAGTAACTGTTTCCACTTTCCGAACACATCTTGAACTTTGTGCAAACACTGCTGGGCTATCAAATGCTAGTCATTTCTAAGCTACCAAGTGTCACACATATGCTTGAAGGGGTAGTGCTTGTGTAATTTAAAGATTTGCTTGATTGATCAAAATTAATTACTGCATAAAAAACATCAATGTAAATTGCATGAATTGTAAATGCATAAGAAAGAAAGTCTCAAGTGCTGCAAGGAATGGATCAAAGAGTTTGTCTTTATTGCCAACACAATGGTGTGCTCAAGTACATCAATGTTTGAATAAAGATTCGTTCACACTTAGACCTCCTATTGCGGGCACTTGGAAAATATTCTAACTTTCAAATGGACAAACTGCAAGAGTTTCGCTACTTAACTACCAAAAACTTACTCCCAATTCTGTGCCCAAGCACTGTATTTATAGACCCAGGAGTAACCTTGTGATATCAAATGTATGATATCGCATCTTATGCCGCAATATTGTGTACCCAATATCACGGCCACCCTGATATCGGAGTATTAAAAAATACGATTTATCATACCTCCACGACTGAGTGAAAACTCGTCCTCAAGTATAAAAGAAAAGGAACAAGTCCTTTACAAAATATAATAGGAGGTGTGGACTTATTTGATTGACATGCAAAGTGACACAGAAAAAATAGACAAATATAGAAGTGCCCAAGCAAATAATATTACAATTGTGTACATCCAAAGGACATCCAACCCCTCTTAGCAACAGAATACCAATGGATCCAATGGACATCCAACCCCTCTTAGCAATAGAGGAATGAGGGAGAGGTAGAAGAGATCCAGTGATTATGAACAATCTCCCGCGAGTGATATGGTTGCATCCTCCTTGGTGATGACAGTCCTGCTTCCAATCCACGCTTCCCACTGCAATCACAAAAAAATCAAGGATTAGTATATATAGTACAACAGATAATGGTTGAATACCTTGTCTCGTCAGTGATTTGATTTAGCCAAGTTGTGATTGTGATAAATTGATTGCTCGATATTGTTAGTCGAAAGACTGACGAATGGGTTAAATAAGAGAAGTGATCCATATAATTCAGAAAAAGCTTAACACAAGGAATACTAGAAAGATTGTATTCATAACAATAAAAAGGAGTTCATTACAAATAATTGTGAAAGTGTGTACAATTGGATGACATGGATGGGGTAAATAAAAAGAATTTGATTGTAACAATGTCTAAGGGTAAAGAACTTAACTTAACCAAACTAAAAGATATGCAAGTGGGTCCTCCCCAAACTAGCATAGGCCTTTTATGTCCTTGCATAACTTCAAACCAAGGAGTCCGTGGGCACCATGCATGATTAATGGTTATGGAAAGTTAAGTACAAAAACCCAAAAGTAATTGACTGAGAAACTCGACACATCAAACCAGAACACTAAATCAAAACATGAAACTAGCAGCGAAGTGAGGTATGAAAAGCATAGATGGATGACAGAGAGAGAGGAATGGAGTTCCTAATTATGGTCACATATAGTCCCTTGTATAGTTTGTGATTAATTGACTTGGTAGGATCCTTCCTCAGTCTAGATCAAAACCAACCACTTTTAGTGACTTCACATCGACATTCTAAGGTAGGTCCATCCCCTAAGACACAAGAATGCTTTCATAAAACAACCACTATTTCAAATTGGAGTGAAGGTAGGAAGTGAGAAAGGGCCTTAGTTAGAGGAGACAAGACAAGTCTCATAACCAGTGCTTGTAGCCCTTTATTTGGTCTAAGGGGTGTGCTTTGAATTCCCATGTTTTTTTTATTGAATGGGAACCACACCATGCAAAGACCCATGCATTTTTCACATTTATTTTGTCCAAGGGGTGTGCTTTGAATCCTCATCTCGTTTTTTTAAAGGACCACAACATGCAATGACTTATTGGACTTCCTATTGTGAAATGACATGGAACAGCGAGAAGCTTACGAGAACACTCTTGCACGTAGAAAAATAGAAAAGCACAAAGGATACCACATCCTTTTGAAACCACACCTTGTCCAAACCTTTGATTCCTTCCTAATTCCAGAAACTACACAAGTCACCAATTTATTAAAGTTGAATTAATGAAGAAGAGACTACATGCTTCCAAAACAAGGAAAACCATAGAGTATGTGGATGGGTGGATGATGTGGACTCACTGCCTGTTACATGAAAAGAAACCATGTCCTAGTCATTAGTAACAACATTCAAAGTCAGAAACTAGACATCAGTAATCAAATTACAAATGAAGCATACCACCATTGAGTAGTGCATTACCATTGTTTGTAGAAAAAGTAGAAAAACACATCAAACACCAACAAATATAACCATAAAAGAAAGTAAAAGAGTAGAAAATAAATATTGAATACATTAACGATGGTGTAAAACAAAAACTAAGAGAAGATAAATAACCTTAAAAATATAAATATGTAAAATAGAAAATGTAAAAAAAAAAAGTTGTAAAATCAAAAATGTGGAAAAAAAATTCAAAAGACTGAGGAGCCACAAGAGGTGTTAGTATGGGTGGCCATCTGCCCCCATGACTAAGTTGGAAGGAAGAGATCCGAAATATTAAGTGTGGTTGTCCATCTGGTGAGGTGTTTGTTGCATTGGTTGACTTGGGCTCATGGAAAGGTTTTATTTGTTGAATGTTGACTGGTTGTTTCTTATTTGGGCTATCAAGTTTGTAGATGATCATGGCCCCAAATAGAAAAGTCTCATCAATGATGTAAGGTCCTTCCCACAATGTTTGAAATTTGATTCTTTAGGGTACATGTGCAGGATTTCAATAAAGAACCTTTTCTCCTGGTTGAAACTTGACTTTTCTTATTTTGAGATCATGGCATTTCTTATTGAATGCCTTATGCATTTCGTTGGATGATAGGGCCATTAACCAATTTTCATCTAGCAAGTTAAGGTTCATCAATTGTTCTTTCTGTGATAGACTTAGATTTCGGTCAAGGTCATAAGTTGTAGAGAGTGTATGGAGCTCGGATTGGATGGGCAATATTGGTAGTTTTCCGTACAAAAGCTCATAGAGAGAATAACCTATGGGAAGCTTCCATGTGGAGCAATAGGCCCAAAGGGCATCATTTAATTTAGTGCTCTAGTCCATTCAGTATTTGCTAATGGTACGGGTTAAGATTTTTGTAATTTCCCAATTAGTGACCTCAGCTTGACCATTGGCTTGGGGGTGATATGGTGTTGTGAGTTTATGTTCAACCCGAAAGCATTACATCGGTTTCTAGAAAGTGGCACCTGTAAAATGAGTTCCATTATCAGAAATTAACACATGAGGTACACCAAACCTGTTTATGATGTTTTGTTGTACAAACCGAGCACCAGTGATGGATGTATAGTTGATGATGGCTACTGCTTCTACCCACTTGGTACAATAGTCAACTACGACTATTATATATGTCTTTCTATTTGATAAAGGTGTGATGCGACCCAAAAAGTCAATGCCCCAAATGTTGAATGGTTCAAGAGGTTGTATCCATTGTTGTGGTCCTTCCATTCAAGCTGTCATTCTACCATCCCTTTGGCAACGATCACAAGCACGGATAAATTGATGTGCATCCCTAAAGATTGTTGGCCAATAATACCCTACCATGAGGATTTTTATGGCCATGCATCTCCCAGCATAATGGCCCCTGCAAGGACCTTTGTGAACATCCTGAAGAATGTGCAGTTGATTTGTATCAGGGACATACCAACGTACCAGGCCATTGAGACAAACCTTGTAAAGGTTTTCATTAATCTCCATGAAATGTTTGACCTAGTGAACAAACTGTTGTTTCTTTCTAATGTCCAGTCCTTGCGGTAGTTCTTACTTGAGTAGATAAGTGAGGATGATGTCATACCATTTTGGTTCATCGGGCATTTGTGCATTAATAGCACTTGCAAGAAGAGATTCATCAGGGAATTGGTCAGATAAAGGGCTCTCTTTCTCCTTGTCATTCCATCTTAGTCACGATAAGTGATCCACGACCACATTCTCCACACCTTTACAATCTACCATCGTGAGATCGAACTCTTGCAAAATCACGAGCCAACGTATGACATGGGGGCTCACTGTTGGTTTGTTCATTAGAAATCTGATGGCACTATGATCTGTGTGCAAAAACACTTTGTAGCCAAGCACATAGTGCCTGAACTTCTCTAAGGCAAAAACCACTACCATCAGCTCCTTTTTTAATGGTGGTGTAGTTCAGTTGTGCACCTGCAACGCTTTAGCTTGCATAGTGAATGTAATATGGACATTTTTGATCATCCATCTGCATAAGCACTACCGCCAAAGCATAATTTGATGCATAGATCATCACATGAAATGGTTTGGACCAATATGGTACTTGAAGAATGGGGGTTTCAACAAGCTTTTGCTTTAATTGTTGAAATGCTACTTCATATGCAGTGGTCCAAACGAACGATGCATCCTTCTTTGTCAATTCTACCAACGGCTTGGCGATTTTGGAAAAATTCTTAATGAATCGCTAGTAGTAGCCAGTATGACCAAGCAATGACCGAACTTCTTTGACTATTTCAGGTTGGCGGGTTATTCCCTGGACGATCCTTATTTTTTCAAGGTGCACCTCAATTCTTGCTTTTGAAATGCAATGCCCCAAGACTGTGCCTTCTTGGACCATAAGATGTCTCTTTTGCCAATTGAGCTGGAGGTTTGTTTCAATAAAACTATTAAACACCTACTCAAGATAGTCCAGGGCTTGCTTGAACTTAGCTCTGTAGGTAGGAAAATCATCCATAAAGACTTCTACCCTGCTACCGATCTATTGTTGAAAAATGCTGAGAACTAATCATTGAAATGTGGCTAGGGAATTACATAGACCAAATGACATCTGACTGTAAGCAAAAGTCCCCCAAGGACTTGTGAAAGTTATCTTTACCTGGTCCTCTAGTGCAATCTGGATTTGGTTATAGCCACTATAATCATCTAGAAAGTTATAATAGTTGTGCCCTGAAATGGTGTCCAACACTTGGTTGACAAAAGGCAATGGAAAATGATTCTTGAAAGTTGCCATATTGAGCAGCCGAAAGTCAATGCACACCCGCCATTTGCCTCCTTTCTTTGGTACGATCACAAGTGGACTGACCCACTCACTATCTACGACAGGGTATATGAATCCCACTTTGAGGAGTTGTTCAATCTCCTCTTTGACAATTTGTTTTAACTTAGGATTCAAATGTTGCTGCAATTGTCATTTCGACTTGACGGTGGGATCAGTGTATATTCAGTGATGGCATATTCTTGGATCTATCCCATTAAGGTTGAAATATGACCAGGCAAAGGATGTTAACCATTTTTTCATAACTTTTATCAACCTTTTCTTCTATTCAGTAGCAAGCTCGACATTAATGATAGCCAACCTCCCATTTTTTAAAAATACGTACTTCATTCTAGCTAGTAGTGTCTTCAATTCAAGGGGCTCTTATTTAAAATTGTTAAGAAATTCTAGCTCATCCCATTGACATCATCATTTGCTCCTTCAAAGAGCTAGTGATGAACTTGCTCGAGTTCATCCATACTTGCAACATATTCATACATTAGGCCCTCAGTAGGTTCCATGCATAATGTACTGCTACTAGCATCAGTTGTCAGCCACTAAGTTCCTTCTTGTTTTATGGCTGCTATGTACAGACATCTCTAGATATCAGCTTTTGGTGCACACTACTTGCATACATAGATAGATGTTTGCTTTACTGACCATAACTTCTACACACAACGACACCTTGAATCATTGTACGCAATACATGTAACTCTCTTCTTCTTGATCTTTCCAAATTCATTTTCTTTTGATATCTTCAAGAAAAGATCTCTAATGCCCATTTTGGCATCAACAGTACTTAGCCACTTCCTTCCCATAATAATTGGAAAGTCCCCCTTGTAGTTCTCCACTTTTATTAATAGGAAATTAGCAGGATATGACCATCCAAAAATGGTGGTGATGATGTACCCAACCAGTCCCAATGGATCAATGATGGACTGGTCCACTAGTTCGAGCTGGATGTTGCTCTTCTTCAAGGGAGGAAGGTTCCACATTATGTACATCTCATGTGAGATCAAATTAACACTAGAACCAGAGTTAAGAAGAGCTTTACAAGGCTCATTCCTAGCAATTTGCAAGTAAACCAGGGACTCCTGAGATCAACTAATTTTCTAGGAAAGTTACGAGCTTGAATCTAATCAGATATAGCAAGCGTCAGCATTACAGTATGGATTCGAGAAGGATTTTGGTTTGAAGAGGACTCAAATAAAGAGGAAACAAAGGAAGTTGGAGGAGCAGGATTACCAACCACTAATGTGTCTGAGGGCTTTGGTGGACTATGAGGTCAGAAGAAGGGTCTTTTCTTTGTTCGTGGTTCCGATCTACTTGATGGGTTAATCGATTGCAAATTAACTACCCTCATAGCATTCCTTTGTTGTGGTTGTGTAGGTAATTCACCCTACATGGACGGAGCAGGTGGTAGATGTGTAGGAGGTGAAGAAGTAGGTGCAGGGACAGGAGGTACATGAGGGTAGTATGTGGCATTCCTCTTTGGATAGGATGATTGGTATGTTTTAGGAGGGTAGTGGTGAGGTTGGTAAGCAGAAACATGACTAGAGGAGTCCTTTGGAGATGAAGGTTGCTAAACATAGTAACCATAGGGATCTGGTTGTTGGTAAGGGTATTGCTGTCTTAGAGGTTGTAATGATGGAAAACGTCGATCGTTGGAAACACCGAACAGGAGTCCGTCTACATAGTTCTAACCTCGGATCCATGCGAGGGCCGTGCTGGAGAAGACGAATCCGAGGTGCCCTGAACCGTCTTGTCGATCAAACAAGGACTTATTTGATCAGTAAAACCTTCGTAATAATTAGATGACAAAAGGGGGATCCCAATGAGGGGATATAATGCTGTTAATCCCAAAAGTAATTGAAAATGATGTAAAAGATTTAACGCGATTGCAAAATCTGTATAAATAGGACACAAGAAATCAGATTTATAGAGAGTGCAATCCCAAGATTTGGGATTTAACTTATGAACAAAATATATTGGATACAATGATCACAGGCATACTTTGGTTTGGACGAAGTACATGCCAGCAGCAAGAAAGTTATTTAAAGATGAAACAAGCAAAGGTCAATCTACCTTGTTCTAGCCAATCTAGGTGCAAGGAAGTCAAACCCGAGGTAGAATCTTTGTTAACCGACTGTTCTTGATCAATGATTCTTGCCAATCCCCTCCAATGTTCTCACGATCGTTGATCTTCTTTTGCTCTCTTATCAATCTTGAAAGAAAATTTTTTTGCCAACCCTTTGATCTTTGTGAACTAGAGCATTTATAAGGCTAGGGTTAGGAGAAAAATGCAGTTTGGATGACGCGTGTCCTGAACTTATAAGATGCCATTGACTTGATGTGTTTATGTATGAAACTTGTAGCACCACGCTGCATTACGCTACAAAGTGTAACGCATCATAAACAACTCTCATTGGGGTTTTGTCGTTGCTTACATTATGCCACGTCATGCTGGATTACGATGCATAGCGTAGTTCAGCATGAAGTAGCAAACCTACAAAAGATTGGAGTGCTGTTGCCATGCTTCTTTTGTTTCTGATCAGTCATTCCGGGGTTTATTACGCTACACTGCGCAATGTAGCGTAACAGGCCCCTTGACAAAAACAGAAAACCTATTGAACTGCGTGGTACGCTGTGGATTGTTGTTTAAACCTTTAAGATTTTGCTAGCTGATCGAAGTCATGAATCCCGTCATCTTTGTTGCTATGATAGAACTGCTTTCTAGTCATTATGCTGTGTTAAGTTGTGTTACGCTATGTTGCGTAATGCAGTGTAATGTGCCAGAAGTTAAGATTTCATAGAAAACTTGTAAAGCTTTGAAGGCCTGCCATTGCACATCCCTTGTTTTATTCTATCCTCTGATGTTTATTTTCACTGTGGTGCATAGCATGACACAACTAGTGCTTTAGCCAAAAAGGGAACTTGCTAAGTCGCGACTTGTCGCCAATCCTTGCCCAAATCGCAATGCTTTGCTGAACCATTGAGGTCTCGACATTTTCACGGTGTTTCAGAGGTGGCAATGCCCACGATTGTGGTTGCTACTACTACTGGCACAATTCATAGGGTTGCAAAGGAGTTCCACTTGGATAGTATTGCTGTGGTTGGTGGAACTATTGAGGATTGCCTTGTAAATAAGACAATCTTTTGGGAATTTTCCTTTGTGCAAGTTATGGATGCAAGGCATACACCCCAGATTCCTGCAAGTGTTAAACAACTGGATAATATCCCTTAGGATGTTCATACTGGTAGATGTCACACCCACCATATTCATTTGAATCACTATCCGTAGCCATCTCAATCGTAGCCATTTTACCTTTACCTTAGATATGGTGCATTTAGCTTCCTTATGTCTCCGATGCTCTCGCTCACCACCTTGCTCTTTGGACTCTTCAGCAATTTTTAAAACAGCTTGAAACCTATTGTCCATGGAGTCCCATAATTGATCAACCTTAGCCATAATTTTTTATTGCAATTTTTGGATTGGCAAGGTTTTCTGATTAACCACCTCATCTCTGGCAAATTCATCCTCATTATCACAAAATCTAACCCCCTTTTTCCGAATAGAAGGGTCCTTGTTGTATTCTTCTGCACTTTCACATTTTCTAAATTCTCCCTCCTCCTTGGCTACCTGCTCAATTAATTTTTGAATTCAACAGGCACTTAACTTTGTCAATCTCCCTTGGGCATAGATGCTAAGGGTTTTCCTGGTTTTAGAATGCAACCCGTCTATGATATGGCGAAGCTAATCAAGTTGAGAGTATCCATGGTCGGGACATCTATGTAACAGAGAGTAGTATCGGCCAATAGCAGCATCTAAGGGCTCATGATTCCTTTGTTTCCACCCTTGAATTTGTTTTCTTAGATTGGATACTTAGGAGTACATTTGATATTTGTCATTGAATAACTTCAACATCATATTCCATGCCCTAATTAATTCTACTTCCAAGGATCAATACCAATTTTTTGCTTCCTTTATGAGTGTCTTTGAAAATAATTTTAGCTTTTGCTAGTTATTTTCAATATTCTGCAAGGCACATGCATCCTAGAATGCCTAAAGATGATTTTGCGGATCAACATCATATCCTCCCTCAAACTGAGGGATGTTGTTCATATCTAGCCTCTTTATTTTGCTATCCTTCACATGTCTTGTTGGAATCCTCATAACCTCTGCAATATTCAACATGCCCTGAGTAGCAAGTAGAGGTTCATTAAGGCCATGATGGTGGTGCCTACAATGTTCTCTACTAGCCCTTCTCTCTTGATGATGGGCCTCTCTGGATTACCCATGTCTTCAGTCACAACTGTCCCGACGGTCCCTTCTGTTGTTTTGGTCCTGTTGGTCACCTCCATCATGGTTATTTCTTCTACGGCAATGATCTAAACCAGATGAAGAAGAAGATGACGATGATGAAGGGGAAGAAGAAGGGAAACTTGCTCCGCGCTAACACCTATCACACTTTCTTCGATGCTCATGACCATGATCACAATCATGATCTCCTTTATCCCCCTTTTCTTGACTTGCTTCTCTAGATCCATTTTTTTTCATTAGATTCATTTTGACTAGAACCTGGATTATGAATTCTAGATTGTACATTCTAGTTGAGGGCTCCTTAAACAAAGTTAAAGAGAGGAGAACCACTAAAGAAGTGATTGCCTTCATTAATTGGGCCAAGCAAAGGTGAAAAGATATTTGACCCATTGCCCTTCACAAGCTCATGTTAGTGCTCCAGCTGAAGATCCCTTAATCTTTGCACTTAAGTGGAATGATAATCCCTTGAGTCAAGATCACGCATGTCATATTCTCCATGGAGATGTTGAAGCCCATGTCGTGTGAGCATTAGCTAGAGCATTGCTGGAACAGATTAGTCAAGTGGCAATACAATGTTGCCTTCCATATCGCACCACCACATCAGTTCATCTTGATGTAAGGTGAAGGTAAATTCTAGTACATACTCATCGAGATGAGCATATACCACCTAGTATTGTTGAGACACTTGAATGGCCCTGGGCAAAGATGGACTCCTATGAGAAGAAGACATTTTTTGTTAATAAACAGTGTGCAGTTGAGATTTAAATTAATGATAATAATTTTTGTTCTCGTAGGATTTGACTCTAAGGGTTCGAACAACGAGGTTACTAAGTTTCACTAGATTTAGATAGCACATGAAGAACTACAATCCTTAGCAACGACACCAATGATGGGTGGCAAGGTACCCCTACGCCCAACCATATGAATCACAAGCATTGATGTGAAATCCGGTCAAATTCTACAAACTATAATCACTAAGTAAACTAGAGCTAAATAGTGTGTGCGTGTTATTCATTCATTGTCTTCCCAGTCCCACTTGTGGAATGCAATTGTATGGTTAAGTATGACTAAGGCATAATATTTTTATTATTTTGTGTTGTTATGGAATTACTCACCTAGAACAAGAATAAAAGTAAGAGTGATTAAAAGTAAGAGCAATTAATTGCTAAGTAAACTATAGTCTAATCTAGCCTAACACAAGTAACCATTCCCACTTCTCGAACACATCTTGAACTTTGTGCAAACACTACTAGGCTGTCAAACACTAGTCATTTCTGAGCTACCAAGGGTCACATGTATGCTCAAAGGGGTTGTGATTGTGTAATTTAATGATTTTCTTGATTGATCAAAATTAATTACTGCATAAATAACATTAATGTAACTTGCATGAAATAACAATATGTAAATTCATAAGAAAGAAAGTTTCAAGTGCTGCAAGGAATGACCTCACCAGCGGCCGGGACCCCCAAATAGCTGGCCAGGGTAGCTTCCGTGAGAAAAATTTTCACGGCCTTGAAAGTAGGTCTGATCCCCGTGCCAGTTAGTAAAGAACGTGTTGTTAGGAAGGTCAGGGTTCCCGACCAACCTCTGCAGCAGGGCGTCCCAGTCGCACTGGCAGACCATCCGCCAAAGCTCCTCATCATCCTGGTAGATGACGCAGTCAGGTTCGTATGTCAGTGTCTGTCCCATGGTGTCCTCAAGCTCGCGCCATGCTTTGCAGGTTCGCTGGATAAGTCGCTGGGGGGGGGGGGTGTGGCC
>MNCI01021775.1:58081-71461 GCA_015680685.1 Gnetum montanum
GGGCGTAGTCATCCCTTACGGCCCATAGTGACCCAGTTGCCCTCCTCGAAAAGCTGGCGGGCCGGGTTATTCGATCGGGGCCTGCGAAACCGACAGTCTGCCTCGCGATGGCCCGGCTTACCACAGCATCCGCATCTGGCCGGCTGGTCCATTCGGGGGGCCTTGTCGTGCAGCCGCTGGTCCCAAGTATCCATGTTTTCATAGGTAATTTGGAGGGATTCCTCCCCCCCTGGGAGTTCCAAGACGACCTCCCGGACGAGGTCAGTCATCGTCAGGTTTCGCCAGATACAGAAACAGGCAAAGCCCATCCCATCCAGCGACCGCGTGACCCTGTCGAAGACGATGAAATCGCCGAAGTGCCCCGCCACCTCCTGCAAGAACTCAAGACTCCATAACTCCCACGGGATACCGGCCACCCGGATCCAGACTGGGGCGCGGGTAAATAGATCGGGTTCTCTGTGAGCGCCGGGGCGCCAGGGGGTCAATGCGAGACCACGGGCCCCATAGAACCAAGGCCCGTCGAGAAGGATGGAGTCGCGGGCCTGCAAGGAGGGGAGGAAAAAGAGGAGCAGGTCCTCCGAGAGGCTCCGGACTGTAACGTCCTCGAGTTTCCACTGCTCCTTAACCCTGCGGCGTATCAGGTCAAGTCGGGGACGGCTCCCCCGGGAGATGAAACGGTCGATGAGGCTCTGTTCCATGGTATGAACGCCTTCGATAGGGGGTTGGCGGATGCGAAGGTGTAGGGTGTTGTTGGAACGGGAATGAGCCGCGATGGTTCCGCCAGGTGCTGCGGCCGCGATGTCAACCGTAGTCGCTGCCGTGGTTGTTGTAGCTATAGCCGCTGCCGCCGTAGTCGCTGCCGTGGTTGCTACTGCCGTAGTCGTAGTCGCTGTCGTGGTTGCTGCCGTAGTCGCAGCTGCCGTGGTTGCTGTTGCCGTGGTTGCTGCTGTAGTCGCTGCTGCCATGGTCGCTGCTGCCGTCGTCGCTGCTGCCGTGGTTGCTGCAGGAATTGCAGAAATGACATTCAAATGTAATTCGATTACTTTCCTAACTCATAGAACTCCATTCTGATAGCTCTTATCACCAAAAACATATCCTAGTCTTTTGAAGCACTATAGAACCATTCTTAGCATCATCAACAATGCACAAATGAGATTCATCCAACACGGCCACATCAGTGACAACATCATAATTAATGAGCCATGATATCGCATACGTGATATCGCGTCTTGCCTCATCTTCTATAAATAAGAGGCGACGCCCTTTTTTCCAAAGGAGTTAGACTTAGACCCTTAGCTAGATTCTTGCAGTTTTATTATTCCAAAGTTAGAATTATTTCTGTGTGCCTGTAGTAGGAGTCATAGAGTGAACGGATCTTTATTCGAGCAATTTGTACCTAAGCATAATTTTGTGAACGGCAATAAAGATGAATTCATGATAAACCTTGCAACATACAGATTAAGCTAATTAGTAATTAATTATTGTTAAATGCTTTCCTAGCTAATTAATATCTCTCTCAACCTTGAACCCCCTTAGTCAAATACACTCAGTACGACCACTTCGAGCATGTGTGTAGTGCTTGGTAACCCAGTGATGATTAACGTTTGGTAATCCTAGCAGCGTTGCACTGGTTCAGGATGTGTACGACAAGTGGGAACGGATACTAGTGTTAGGAACATTTAGAAACTAGTTAATGAATAGTTAATGTAAGTTAGCCAATTAGTTCTCTCTCCATCTCCTTTATTAGCAGAAGACATAAAAATATAAAAGCTATAAAAATCATGTACCTCAAGCTTACTTAACCATACAACCGTGCAATACAAGTAAGTTTGGGAAGATAACGATTGATTAATCCTGAGTGTTCCATTCAGGTGTGTAAGCACTTAGTCCTTGGAGTTCAACTGGATCGTGCGTGAAACGCTTGTATTCATATGGTTGAGTGTAGGGGTACCTCGCCACTCATCATTGGCGTCGTTGCCAGGGACTTAGTTGTTTGTGCACTGCGTAGGACATAGGAAATCATTCATATTGTTGGAACGTTAGAACAAACCCTTAGGGTTAATCAAAGAAAAACAAGACAATGGTACATTGCACACCAAACAATACAAGATGTCTTCTTCTTCGCATAAGAGCACTTCATCGCCTAGGACTAACACAAGAGGTAGTTGACGGCGTAATACACATAACCAAGATCTGCCAGTTCCTTAACAGTTTCGTGTGGTATATACTCATCCCGATGAGCATGTACCCAATTTCACCTTTATTCTCCACCAAGACAAACAACTGCGTTGGACAGACTTGGAGGGTAACATAGTGTTGCCTCCAGACCGATCAGTTCCCAACATGCTCCTTCGTGCTCTCTCACAAATAGGCATGTCGCTTTTATACACAGAATACGTTGCATGCGATCATGACACAAGGGACTATCATCCCACAAAAGCACAACATCAAAGGGACTTACGACAGGAGAGATACCATACATCCTTGAAGGGTAAATGGCCCCATGACACTCCGCACGTTTTGAGAGAAATTGAGGATGGTGAACCTGCTTCAACAAGTTCCCCAAAAAAGGATGTTCCTTCTCTTAACAATGGTTAGGAGGTGGTGTATCAGAACCTCCACCCCACTATTCATAACCCTGGTTCTGATACCCATGAACACGAAGTGTTCAATGAAGGAACATGAACACATGATAAGGGCAGATGTTCTAATCATGATCACGATCAAGGCCGGGACCACCGAAGAGAAGGTAGAAAACACCGTCATGGCGATGGTTCTCCTTTTTCTTCACCTTCATCATCATCTTCACCCTCTCCTTCAGTGTCAGGATGCATTCATAGGGAAACTAATCGTGAGGATAAGGGAAAACGAAGTGAAAGACATCAATAAGACAGTTGAAAACGGGGACGAGGGTACTCTAAGGAATCAAGGCATAGAAGAAGGGAGAGTAGGGAATTGCGTAGACACCATAGACGCTATGAACAAGACGATCACGAAGAACCCCTACTTGTAACTAGAAGCATGTTAGATATAACGGAGGCCGTAAGAGTTCTAACAAGGCACCAACAAGATAGTAGGATCAAGAGGTTAGACATGAACAACATCCCACGATTTGAAGGAGGATACAACACTGATCCTCAAATCATTTACAAGAATTCCATGATGCATGTGCCTTGCAAAACATAGAAAATGAATGGAAAAAACTGATGTTGTCACAAGGACACTAGTGAAAGAAGCTAAAAGCTAGTACCAGTCCTTGGAACTGGAATCCATTCGGAGATGGAATACAATGTTAGAACTATTCAATGATAAGTACCAAACGTACTCCCGAGTGTCTAACCTGCAGAAGCAAACCTAAGGATGGAAGCAAGGAAATCATGAACCCTTGGATGCTACCATGGGCTGCTATTACACACTATTACATCGTTGCCCTAGCCATAGTTATTCACAGTGGGATCAACTACACCATCTCGTGGATGGACTTAGGCATGAAACAAGAAGAACCCTTGGGATGTATGCCCAAGGAAGGTTATCGGAGCTTAGGTCTCATCAAATTCATAGATTGCTAGAACAAGTAGCCAAAGAAGAAGGTGAGCTATGAAAGAGAGAAAGTGCAGAAGAATATAACCGAGATCCTTCCCTTCGAAAAAGGGGAGTGAGATTTTGTGAGGAGGAAGAGTCACCACTCGAAGAGATGGTGAATAAGAAAACTTTGCCTCTCCAAAAGTTAACAATAGAAGTATCGGGAAAGGTAGACCAAATGTGGGACTCCCTGGATAGTAGGATTGAAACTGCTTTTAAAATTGTAGAGGAGTCTAGGGAGCGAGGTAGTGACCGCAACAAAAAGAAAAAGAGAGAAGTGGAAAATGCATGTAACAAGGATAAGGGAAAAATGGCCATCACAGAAGAGGTTGTGGATTCAGACACAGACAATGATGGTGGATGCAAGATATGCCAATATGACCATCCTAAGGGATGTTGCCTAGTGATCTCACATCTACAAGAGTCTAGAGTGTATGCACTCAACCCACGACTAAATAAACGGCAAGCACCTTGACGATTACCTTATCCCCAAGGTAACCCAAGGTAGTTCCACCAACCTTCAACATATTATCCAAGTGGAACTCCACCACAACCCATTAAGCAACATCAACAATGGTAATACCCATAGTCATGGGGGGTGCCACCACCAAGGCAACAATACCCCTACTGGCAACCTGACCCATATGGCTACTACATGCAACATCGAATCTCTCCACGTGACTTTGTTAGTCACGTTACACCACAATATCACCACCAAGCCCGTGAGTATTATAGAACTCCTCCTAGGGAAGATAACCCACAAATATGCCATCCTTCAAATCCATCCACAGCTCTCCCACCAATAGCTCCATTACCACCCGCTTCAGCAATGCAAGGGGAACTCCCTACTCAACCATAGCAATGCAATGCCACAAGGGCTATGAATCCTCAACCCGCTATTGGTTCTAACAACCATATGAAGAAAAGACCTTTCTTTAGAAACAACAGTCCAACCAAACCCTTCCAACCATAAGCGGTTGAACCTCTAAATGCCTCCCCATCAAATAAATCTTCAGAGCTCCCTTCGAACAAAACACTGAGCTCAACGCATACGATCATGTTAACACATGTTGTTACTGACTGGATTAAGGTTGGCCACCTTCCTAGGAAATTCTCAGATCTTGGAAGCCCTCTAAAATATCTCCAAATTGCTAGGAATGAGCCATGCAAAGCTCTTATGGATTCAGGTTCTAGAGTCAACTTAATATCCTAAGAAATTTAGAAAGCCTAGAACTTGCCTCCATTAAAGAAAAGAAATATTCGCCTAGAGCTGGCCAACTAGTCCATCACTGTTTCCTTGAGACTGGTGGAGGACATCATCACCACTATGTGTGGGTGGTCATACCCAGCTGATTTCCTAGTGATACAAGTGAATAATGGTAAAGGGGGATTCCCAATAATAATGGGAAGGACATGGCTAAGTACTAGAGATGCATGCCTAGGAATCTGCGATCTTTCCCTAGAAATATCTAAGACGACCACTTTTGGAGAGATCGAGAAGAAGAAGATTCCATGCATCGCATATAGTGATACAGGGTGCAGTTGCATGTAGAGATCATGGGTTGTGCAAAGCTTAGCATTGCTTGCATGCAATCGGTGTGCACAAGACATTAATATACAAAAGTGCTTATATGCAGCAGCCACATGAAAAGAAGACACCCAGTGGATGATAGCTGATCAAGAGAGCAACTCACTAACATGCATGGAACTAACTGAGGGAATAACTTGCACTTACATCAAAAGCATAGATGCACTAGAGCAAGTCCGCTGTGAACTTCCAAACCTCAACCTTGAAAACATCAACTGGGGGAAGTTGGAAATTCCTAAAAAATTCAAACAAGAGCCCCTAGAATTGAAACCATTGCCCACCGGTCTGGAATATATGACCCTCGAAAATGGAAAACCGGTAATCATCAACGCAAGACTTACTTCCAAACAAGAAGGAAGACTCCTGAAAGTGATAAACAAGTGGTCAAAAGCCTTTGACTGATCATATCCCGAATTAACTAGAATAGATCCTAGGATATGCAAGCATAGGATTTAAACTGACCCCTCCATGAAACCTCAAAAATAATCGTAGAGGTGATTGAACCCAAAATTGAAGCAAGTAGTAAAAGAAGAAATAGAACAACTTCTTAAGGCTGGGTTCATATATCCCATTGCTGATAGCGAATGGGTTAGCCCTTTGGTGATCATGCCTAAAAAGGGAGGCAAATGGAGGATGTGCATAGATTTTAGGCTACTGAACATGGCAACATTTAAGGATCACTTTTTGTTGCCATTCATTGACCAAGTCTTAGACACCATAGCAGGGCATCACTATTACAGTTTTCTGGATGGCTATAGTGGATACAACCAAATACGGATAGTCCCAGAAGACCAAGCCAAGACAACGTTCACCAATCCTTGGGGAACATTTGCATATAAACAAATGCCATTTGGCTTGTGTAATGCTCCTGTCACATTTCAACGCCTAGTTCTAGGCATATTCCAACAATAGATAGGGAACGAAGTCGAAGTCTTTATGAACAACTTCTCCACCTATGGAACAAGTTTTGATCAAGCCTTGGACTGATTAGAGCAAGTGCTGAAAAGATGTGTAGAAACCAATTTAAGGCTCAACTGGCAGAAAAGGCATTTAATGGTCCAAGAAGGCATAGTACTTGGGCATAAGGTTTCACATGCAGGAATAGAGGTAGACCCAGATAAAATTAGGGTAATCCAAGGAATCACCTAGCAACCGAAAACTATCAAGGACATTTGGTCATTCCTTGGATACACTGGCTACTATAGGAGATTCATTGAAAACTTCTCCAAGATTGCCAAACTGTTGGTAGAGCTAACAAAGAGGGACGTACCTTTTGAGTGGACCAAGGAATGTGAACAAGCATTCCAAACTCTGAAACAAAAGCTTGTAGAAACTCCTATTCTACAAGCTCTTGATTGGTCCAGATCGTTCCACATAATGACTGACGTGTCCAATTATGCTTTTGGAGCCGTACTTACCCTATTAGATGACCAAAAACGCCCTTACTGCATCCACTATGCAAGTATAAGTATCGCCAGTGCACAACTTAACTACACAACTACAGAGAAAGAATTAATGGTTGTAGTGTTTGCACTGGATAAGTTTAGGCACTATGTGTTAGGTTACAAAGTGTTCATCCACATGGATCATAGTGCAATCCAGTTCCTTATGAACAAGGCAACGATTAGCCCTCATATTATAAGATGGCTAGTAATCCTAGAGGAGTTCGATCTAACTATGATCGATCAAAAAGGCACTGAGAACGTAGTTCCAGATCATTTATCTCGGTTGTGCTAGGACAGCAAAGAGAATAAATATGTAATGTCTAATCATTTTCCTGATGAAGCCCTCTTTGCCAGTGTAGTGAATAAGCAACCCACAAAGAAGAACTAGTATAGTAGCATTCTCACCTGTACCGTCCGAAATCGTCGGTTTCTGGCTGGAAGGAAACAAAAACCGGGGAATCACCGAACATGCACAGATGACCCTACCTTCTCCTGAGGGTGAGCTGGAATGAACGAAGGTAGAGTACCTTGGATGGTCCACACACGGATCAGGCAAGGATTTCCCCAGACGTACACCAAGGTGCTATACGCTGGGTTATACGTAAACGGCATAAAAGATGTAAAACAGGGCGTAAACAGTGTAACTGGTGTAAACAGAGCATAAATGTAAAACAGCGTAAACAGTAAACATGCAACAATCGATGCAAAACTATAACTAATTTCAGGAAGAAAATGCAGTAATATTATTGCAAAGTGAGAGTTACAATGCACCGGTCTAACGTAGTTGAGGCTTTCACAAAAGGTGGACGAATAGCCCCGGTGGATGCAGGGATGAATGTTGGCTAGTTCAAACTGTAAGCACAGTGTAGAGGCTGTATGTTCAGCATACAGGGTTGTCCAGCGTACAAGGTTCTCTGCTCTGGTTCTTGGTGTCTCTGTTTTCTCTCTGGTTTTTTTTGCTCAAAATTGCCTACCCCTCCCGATCTAGTGAAAAATTGGGGCTTTTATACAGATTTTGACGTTAGACTTGGGTTGGATGACACATGGCGTGTTGACCAGGTGCGAAAGAATGAAATTTACAAGTGTACAATATGTTACATTTGTTGAGCATATACGCTGTATCAGGCGGGCGTAGACTTTGGGCGTATACGCTGGATGTGCATGGGCGTATACGCTGTGGATGCTGAGCGTATACGCCGGAGCGTATGCACTGATGGTTGTTGCCTTGTACCAAGTCTTGCTCTGCAGTGCTGTTTCCATGCCGTCTTCGGGGATTACATGCCGGGCGTATACGTCAGTCGTACAAGCTGAACGTACTTGTGAGGTGTCTACGCTGGTCATGTACGCTGGGCGTATATGCTGTGAACATCGGGCGTATACACTGTGGATGTGAACTTGAGCGTATACGCTGAGAATGTATACTTAATGAAAATTAAGTATCTTGATCTCTAAAGTTGTCATGTTTGATACCAGATGTAGCCGTGGTCGTCTATGGGTCCCAAGGACCTGATTGTTATTGAGTTCGACTCCGCTTGAAGCTGTCTGTGGGGCCGTCAAGCTTTTAGTCATGCCGAGGAACGTCATGACTTAGCCTGATTCTTGTTGGAGAAGTACTAAGCTCGAAATTTTGTGGTGTTTCATTGGCCCCTCTTTGTTGACGCTTGGAGGAATCGACCTGAGAAGTGTCGACACAGAAGTGCAAAACACCACAAGCAACTCGATAAAGACTTTGTCCTTTGCCACCTGACTTGACATCATCGCACCGTGTTCCGTAGTACATAGGATTGGGAAAGTGAAATGTGTAGCTGGTAGGAAGATGGAGATTATGGAGACTGGTAACTGACCAAGGGATTGTGCTTGGTAAAGGGGATGCTCTGGTGTGTATCATGCTGATCCTTATCAATAGCCATTATTTAGCAGACTCAGAATCAAGACATGCGATGTGCGTCCTTTGGCGGAACAAGACTCTTGGTTAGTGTCCAAGAGGACTTGTTGGCAAGACCAAAGCCACGTGATAACGTGTTGCATTCTTTGGAGGAACAGGGCCCTTGTTTGGTGTTTAGGGGGAGCCTGTTGGCGGAGAGCCAAAGCTATGCAACGAGATGTTTCTTGATTGTTTTAGACATGAGCACTTAGTTCCAAGACAACTGCCTTCCTGCCTGGAGCTTGTATGGGAAGTGCCAAGGATTTTCCTTTTTTTTTCAGGAAGAAGCTTTGTTTTGATCTTGTACTCATGCTCAAGTGCTATGTTGTGTGTTGCAACTGCTTAAAGGTGTTACAGTGCGTAACAGTATGCTCAAAGTTTTGAGTGTACTGGGTGTATGAGAGGTGTGGCTGAGTAGAGTGTGTCAGTGAATAGATAGGGAATGTACCGGGAAATGGGGATGTACTAGTGAATGGCTTGATCTAGTCTTCCCATGTGTGCTGTGAACATTGCCTCACCTTGCTACTTATGACGAAGTGCATTCTTGTGCAAAAACCTCTGGGTGTCATCCTGCAAACAGAACTCCGAGGAGACAAGAAAACCATGAGTGAATAAGCGAGCTTAGACTTAAACAAGTACGGATGGAACAAGTGCTATGTTGTGTGTTGCAACTGCTTAAAGGTGTTACAGTGCGTAACAGTATGCTCAAAGTTTTGAGTGTACTGGGTGTATGAGAGGTGTGGCTGAGTAGAGTGTGTCAGTGAATAGATAGGGAATGTACCGGGAAATGGGGATGTACTAGTGAATGGCTTGATCTAGTCTTCCCATGTGTGCTGTGAACATTGCCTCACCTTGCTACTTATGACGAAGTGCATTCTTGTGCAAAAACCTCTGGGTGTCATCCTGCAAACAGAACTCCGAGGAGACAAGAAAACCATGAGTGAATAAGCGAGCTTAGACTTAAACAAGTACGGATGGAACAAGTGCTATGTTGTGTGTTGCAACTGCTTAAAGGTGTTACAGTGCGTAACAGTATGCTCAAAGTTTTGAGTGTACTGGGTGTATGAGAGGTGTGGCTGAGTAGAGTGTGTCAGTGAATAGATAGGGAATGTACCGGGAAATGGGGATGTACTAGTGAATGGCTTGATCTAGTCTTCCCATGTGTGCTGTGAACATTGCCTCACCTTGCTACTTATGACGAAGTGCATTCTTGTGCAAAAACCTCTGGGTGTCATCCTGCAAACAGAACTCCGAGGAGACAAGAAAACCATGAGTGAATAAGCGAGCTTAGACTTAAACAAGTACGGATGGAACAAGTGCTATGTTGTGTGTTGCAACTGCTTAAAGGTGTTACAGTGCGTAACAGTATGCTCAAAGTTTTGAGTGTACTGGGTGTATGAGAGGTGTGGCTGAGTAGAGTGTGTCAGTGAATAGATAGGGAATGTACCGGAAAATGGGGATGTACTAGTGAATGGCTTGATCTAGTCTTCCCATGTGTGCTGTGAACATTGCCTCACCTTGCTACTTATGACGAAGTGCATTCTTGTGCAAAAACCTCTGGGTGTCATCCTGCAAACAGAACTCCGAGGAGACAAGAAAACCATGAGTGAATAAGCGAGCTTAGACTTAAATAGCTACGGATGGAACAAAGGTGCTGGAAGAGATTTCAGGAACTGTATATGAATGGCAGTAATGTTGGTAGGATCGTCTGAAACACCACAAAAAATTTTGGCTAACACTTGTAGACAGAAATTAAGCTAAGTCATGTTGGTCCTCAGCATGACCAAGCTTGAAAGCCTTAAAATAGCATCAAATGAAGTCAAAGTAAGCAAGTAAAAGTTCCCTGGGACCCACAGAAGACTACGATGACATTCGGCATCAAACTTGGCAAATCTTGAGCTCAAAATACTTGGTTTTCACTAAGTATGCATCCTATATGCTGGCTTACACATGCCCAGCGTAAGGCCCAGCGTACAGCAACTTTTGGGCTCAAAAACTCATCAAAACATGCCAGAACTGAGTGTTTGCACCCCCTAGGACGTTCCCCAGGGTCCCCAGCAGGTCTCAGGCACTTGAAAATCGAATTTTGGGCTCCGAATGATGGTCGTTCATTCCTGTACGCCCGGCGTAGACGCCAGGGTGCAGCCAGGATAGACAGATTTTCGGGCCCCAGAAATGCATCAAAACGTGCTAGAATCGAGCGTCCAGACCCCCCAGAACCTTCCCCAAGGTTCCCAGAAGGACTTAGGCACTTGAAAATCGAATTTTGGGCTCCGAATGATGGTCGTTCATTCCTGTACGCCCGGCGTAGACGCCAGGGTGTAGCCAGCGTAGACAGACTTTCGGGCTCCAGAAATGCATCAAAACATGCCAGAATCAAGCGTCCAGACCCCCCAGAACCTTCCCCAAGGTTCCCAGAAGGACTTAGGCACTTGAAAATCGAATTTTGGGCTCCGAATGATGGTCGTCCATTCCTGTACGCCCAGCATAGACGCCGGGGCGCAGCCAGCGTAGATAGACTTTCGGGCCCCAAAAATGCATCAAAATGTGCTAGAATCGAGCGTCCAGACCCCCCAGAACCTTCCCCAAGGTTCCCAATAGGTCTCAGGCACTTGAAAATTGAATTTTGGGCTCCGAATGATGGTCGTCCATTCCTGTACGCCCGACGTAGATGCCAAGGTGTAGCCAGCGTAGACAGACTTTCGGGCTCCAGAAATGCATCAAAACATGCCAGAATCAAGCGTCCAGACCCCCCAGAACCTTCCCCAGGGTTCCCAGTAGCTCTTCGGCATCCAAAAATCAATTTTTGACCTTAAAATGAAGCATTTTCATGTGTATACGCTGGGTACATTTTTGGCTTACGCTGGCATGCTATACGCTTACGCTGGCATCCTCTACGCTCAGCATCCACAGCGTATACGCCTAGCGTATACGCCCGTCCCACAGCGTATACGCCCCGGTGTATACGCCAGCAAATGTAACACTTGTAAATTAAATCTGGCCTGATGTAGTGTATACGCCCAGCGTATACGCCCACGTGTTTCCCAACCCGAATTCCCCGGTAAAACCCGTCTATAAAAGGCCCATTTTTCCATGAAATGGGGGTCGAAGGGGGCGGTTGGCAAAAACTCCCAGAGCACACAAGAGACATTTACGCTGCGGACCAGAGCTCAAAAACCCTCTTACGCTGGAGGGCCCTGTACGCCGTACACACAGTCTCTACGCTCCGCATGCCTTGCGAACCAGCCGAGTCATTCCTGCACACGCTGGGGCCTTTCGTTCGCCTTGTGTCAAAGCCACAACTGCGTTTGGACCGGTGCACTTTGTAATCAATTCTCAATACAAAACAGTTTACATTTTGCCTAGATTTATTGCAGTTTTCTTTGCTTTTCAGTTTACGTTTATGGGCTCATTTACATTATCGTGCTTGTTTACGGTTTACATTTAACGTGCATTGTTTACGTATAACCCAACGTGTTGTAGCGGCAAACGTTGGGGAAGTCCTTGTTTGATCCGCGTGCGGACCATTCAAGGCACTCTGCCTTCGTCCGTTCCAGCTTGCCCTCAAGCGGAGGCAGGGTCGACTGTGCTTGTCCGTAGATCTTTCGGTGCTCGTAACGTTCTAGCCTTGCACCGACGATTTCGGTCGGTATAGTTTTTGGCGCTAGAAGAAGGGCCCACCTAAAACCTTACTTGCAAATCTTACAGCGTCTACGCTGCCAAACTGAAACCCCAGCGTCTACGCTGTTAACAGACTACAGCGTCTATGCTGCCAAACTGAAACCCCAGCATCTACACTGCTAACAGACTACAGCGTCTACGCTGCCAACTGAAACCCCAGCGTCTACGCTGCTAACAGACTACAGTGTCTACGTTGCCAAACTGAAACCCCAGCGTCTACGCTCCTAACTTACGCCAACGTCTACGCTGCACACTTACCCCAGCGTCTACGCTGCTACAGTGTCCCAGCGTAAGCTACAGTGTCTCAGCGTATGCTACAGTGTCTCAGCGTAAGCTATAGTGTCCCAGCGTAAGCTACAGTGTCCCAGCGTAAGTTACAGTGTCCGAGCGTAAGCTACAATGTCCCAGCATAAGCTACAGTGTCTCAGCGTATGCTACAGTGTCCTAGCGTAAGCTACAATGTCCCAGCTTAAGCTACAGGGTCCCAGCGTAAGCTACAGTGTCTCAGCGTATGCTACAGTGTCTCAGCGTAAGCTACAGTGTCCTAGCGTATGCTACAGTGTTTTTACGCTGCTACAGTGTTTTTACGCTGCTACAGTACCGCTACAGTGTTTTTTCAACAAAAACACCTAGAACAGGCCCGTTTTGAAGCCGAATTTGCTGCGATTCGCACCTACTTCAAACCAGTCTAAGTACTAATGGCCACCAACATGAATCACCTTGTCTAAGGCATACCATACACACAACATAACGATTCCGAGATGACTTCATCTTACCCGAGATCGCCATCCGCATACGACTACGGTTCATAATTTTATACTTAGCCAAATTTTCTCCCATTTACATTGTACACGCTAGACACTTAGAAAAATTTTCAGTGTTCACACACCGGACACTCTGCACACTTAGCCCGAAACACACTCAGCACTTGTTAGCTAGCTCATAAGTTGCGCCGTCACACATCACCATGAAGTCATCCCAGACCTCTAATGCACACACCCTCATAGTCCCCACACAAGAACAGTATAACTACATCTGTGTAAAGATTCAAGCGAACCTTCCTATTGACCACATAGAACAGGAGGCAAAACAAAACTTCGAGCGCATATACATGGGAGGTCATGAATTCGTCCCCTTTGTATATGACATCATCCCCCTTT
>MNCI01021775.1:76569-95920 GCA_015680685.1 Gnetum montanum
TCCATTCCTGTACGCCCGGCGTAGACGCCGGGGTGCAGCCAGCGTAGATAGACTTTCGGGCCCCAAAATGCATCAAAATGTGCCAGAATCGAGCATCTAGACCCCCCAGAACCTTCCCCAGGGTTCCCAGTAGCTCTTGGGCACCCAAAAATCAATTTTTGACCTTAAAATGAAGCATTTTCATGTGTATACGCTGGGTACATTTTTGGCTTACGTTGGCATGCTATACGCTTACGCTGGCATCCTCTACGCTCAGCATCCACAGCGTATACGCCCGCCCCACAGCGTATACGCCCCGATGTATACGCCAGCAAATGTAATACTTGTAAATTAAATCTGGCCTGATGTAGCGTATACGCCCAGCGTATACGCCCACGTGTCTCCCAACCCAAATTCCTCGGTAAAAATCGTCTATAAAAGGCCCATTTTTCCATGAAATGGGGGTCAAAGGGGGCGGTTGGCAAAAACTCCCAGAGCACACAAGAGACATTTACACTGCGGACTAGAGCTCAAAAACCCTCTTACACTGGAGAGCCCTGTATGCCGTACACACAGTCTCTACGCTCCGCATGCCTTGCGAACCAGCCGAGTCATTCCTGCACACGCTGGGGCCTTTCGTCCGCCTTGTGTCAAAGCCACAACTGCGTTTGGACTGGTGCACTTTGTAATCAATTCTCAATACAAAATAGTTTACATTTTGCCCAGATTTATTGCGGTTTTCTTTGTTTTTCAGTTTACATTTACAGGATCATTTACATTATCGTGCTTGTTTACAGTTTACATTTAATGTGCATTGTTTACATATAACCCAATGTGTTGTAGCGGCAAACGTTGGGGAAGTCCTTGTTTGATCCACGTGCAGACCATTTAAGGCACTCTGCCTTCCTCTGTTCTAGCTTGCCCTCAAGCGGAGGCAGGGTCGACTGTGCTTGTCCGTAGATCTTTCGGTGCTCGTAACGTTCCAGCCTTGCACCGACGATTTCAATCGGTACATTGTCTAATGGCAAGCGATGCAGTGATTCTAATGAAGTTTGAATGTGGCCGCAGATTGAGGAACCAGAGATAAACTTGTCAGTTTATAGTCTTAGCGGACTATCATGGGTTAGTTTATGTCGTGACCCGTTGGACATTTCCCGTTTAGCGTCGTGGCAGACGGTACGTCACCAGTTTCTAGTCTTAGCGGACCGTGAAGAGGCAAACCAGTTTATAGTCTTAGCGCACTCTGGCGAGTGCGACTATGGCAGTTTACTATCGTGCCGGACGGGTGCTAGTTTATCATCATTATGAACACTGTGTGGTATCATTTTATCATCATGATGCCAGGACGAGCTGTGGTATCAGTTTTAAGTCATGATCCAAGACTGTTCTATGGTATCAGTTTGCCGTCATGATTCCAGGACGAGCTGTGGTGTTAGTTTATAGTCGTGACGCCAAGACTCACACGTACTCGACTATGTTCAGACGTGGAATGGCTTCAGGAACGAGTGATTGGTTGGATTTGCCAGCTCATTCCCTTCCATATCAGCTAACTTGAATGCTCCATTGTCGTATGCTTTAGTGACCAAGTAGGGCCCTTCCCAGTTGGCTGAGAATTTGTCCGGGTGTTCCCGAACAGCCTTAAGTACAAGGTCTCCTTCTTTGATGGGGCGCTTATGAATGTCGTGCCGATGGTGTTGCCATTGTTGTTTTTTGTACCATTCAATCTGATCGAGTGCACGTATGCGTTCTTCCTCCACCTAGTCCAGGTCAATGATGCGTAGGTCATTGTTTTGTCCTTCATCGAGGAGTCTGAAAAGTGTGATCCTGCAAGATGGTACCTGCAATTCCAGAGGTAAAACAGCTTCTGAACCATAAACAAGACTATATGGCGTTTTACCTGTTAAAGTCCGATGTGTAGTACGATATGCCCACAATGCGTATACCAATTGTTCGTGCCATCTTCTCTTGCTTTGGGTAAGCATCTTTTTAAGTATAGTAATGATAGTTTTGTTGGTGGCCTATGCTTGCCCATTTCTCTGAGGGTAGTAAGGGGATGAAAATGAGTGTTTGATCTCTAGACTTTCACAAAAGGTTTTGGTTTCGACACTGCTAAATTGTGGCCCGTTGTTAGTGATTATTGTCATGGGAATGCTAAAACGGGTTACAATGTTTTCAAGAATGAAATTGCACATGTGTTTAGATGTAGTCTTTCGAAGGGAAATAGCTTCTACCCACTTCATGAAATATTTTGTTGCGGTTATGATGAAACTATGCCCTGCAAAAGATGAGGGTGTTATTGGGCCGATAAGGTCCAGCCCCCACTTTTGAAAGGGACATGTGATTTGCGCCGTATGCAACTCATTTGGTGGGACATGGATCAGATTACTGTGTCTTTAACAGGTACTGCATGTTTTAGCCTTAGAAAGACAGTCATACTCCATGTGTGGCCAATAGTAGCCTAAGCGTCTAATCTTTGTTGCCATTGCTTTCGGTGCTATATGTCTTCCGCATAGTCCACCGTGTACTTGTTCAACGATGGTTTGGGCATCAGTACTACTAATGCACATTAGCAATATGCCTTCGTAGGATCAATGACACAACGTGTCTCCTACCAATGCATATTTCCTAGAACGTTTTCGTACCGCGTCTTTTTGTGCGTTCGTTAAGTGTTGCAGTGTTTCACCGCGTAGAAGGTACTCTTTTATGTCGTCATACCATTCTATCGCGTGTGTTGTACTAACGAATGCAATCGGCAACGTGTCAAGAGTATCAGTTATTGGTTTGGCACAACTGATTATGGAGCTTGGTAATGTATGGAAGATGTCAGGTGATATGTTTAGCGCTAATGTGGCCAGTGCATCTGCGATAGTATTGTCACGTCTAGAGACATGTTGCACATCGATGTTTTCAAATCGCCTCATTAAGTATTTTGCCAAGTCAAAATATGGTTGTAAATGTTGCGCTTTGCATGTATAAATATCTGTGACTTGGTTTAAGACCAGTTATGAGTCTCCTCTGACCACAAGCCGTGTGATGTCTGAAGCTAGTGCTGCTGTGAGACCTCTAAGGAGACCTTCATACTCTGCTATGTTGTTGGTACAACGAAAATTGAAACGGTAAGCAAAGGATCTGATCTCCCCAGACGGATAGGTGATGATAGCGGCAGCACTTCCTCCTCGAGAGGTGGATGCTCCATCAAAGTTTAGAATGGCGTCGTAGTCATTGGGCACTATGTCTATTGCGCTTACGTTCTCATCCAGGAATTCTGGCTCTATCGTCGCTCGATCATGCGTTCATGACATGGTCATTTGATTCGCTATGGCTTGACCCTTGACTAATGATTGCGCTATGTAGTGTAGGTCAAACTCTACTATCATGGCTTTCCAACGGGCTATCCTGCTTGACTCGAAAAATATTTCTGGTGATGGCTCTGAGTACATTATCCTTGCAAATTATGTTAACTTGTTTCTAGAAGAGGTAATGTCACCATTTCTTTAAAGAAAAGACCAAAGCTAAACATGACTTCTCCACCTCGTTATACTTTTTCTCGTGGGCAACTAATGCATGGCTTAAGTAATAGACAGGGACTTCGGTTCCGTCATCTTGTTTCTGGCAAAGCATAGACACGATTGACGAATCCGAAGTGGCGAGGTAGATGTAAAACAGTTTATCATTTTGAGGTGGATAAACCGTGGGTAGTCGGGCAAGTGCTATTTTAATATGGTTAAATGCTTCTTGGCACTGTGGAGTCCATTCAAAATGGATGTTCTTGCGCAACAAGTGATTCATAGGTTTTAATTTGTCTGTTAGTTTTTCTATGAAACGTCTGATGAATTGTAATCTACCTTGTAGACCTCGAAGTTCAGTAAGGTTGCTAGGTGGTTTTAAGTTTGTTATGGCCTTAACTTTATCGGGGTCTACTCATATCCCTGCTTCCGAGGCTATGAATCGAAGCATTTTTCCTGTTTTCACACCGAAGACGCATTTTTTTGGGTTAAGTCTCAGTTCATATTTTAAACAACGTTTTAGTACTAAGTCAAGATCCTATACATGTTGTTCCGATGTCTTCGATTTAACCACAATGTCGTCCACGTAGTCGTTGAGCAAGTGTAACATGTAATTGCTAAAAATGAATGTCATCGCCCGTTGATATGTGGCCCCAGCATTCTTGAGGCCGAAGGGCATCATTGTGTAACAAAAGGTTCCCCATGGTGTCATAAAGGTAGTCTGCAGCTGATGTTCCGGGTTAATGCGTATCTGGT
Source organism: Gnetum montanum (assembly GCA_015680685.1). Lineage (NCBI taxonomy): Eukaryota > Viridiplantae > Streptophyta > Gnetopsida > Gnetales > Gnetaceae > Gnetum > Gnetum montanum. The sequence goes on from MNCI01021775.1 coordinate 80,811, forward strand.
TGTCTCTCGAGAAGCCATCCATAAAAGATAATAGTGCGTGCCCAGCAGTCGAGTCGACAAGTTGATCGATGCTGGGTAGGGGAAAATCATCTTTTATGGTTGCAACGTTTAGATCCCAAAAGTCAATGCATCAGCGAATGCTTCTGTTCTTCTTCGGGACAATGACCATGTTGGATACCCACTCGGCGTAAAAGACAGCCCGAATGAAACCAGCCTGATAAAGTTTGGTGATCTCATTGCGAACTACCAATGCCACCTCGGGTTTAACCTTTCGTGCCTTTTGTTTTACCGGCCTCAATTTCGGATCAAGGATAATGTTGTGCTGAACGATTCGAGGATCTAACTCGGGCATGTCGGTGTAAGACTAAGCGAATGTTTTTATGTTGTCCCTAAGCACATCCTCTATGTCTTTGGCCAGTTGAGGTTGCAGTAATGTGCTTAATTTTAATATTTTAATTTCTCCATCGAGCATGGTGATGGGGGTTTCGGTCAATGGGTCTTCGGTGATGTTTTCAGCTTCTATGTCAAGGGGCTTTGTCATACCTTTGTAGTTATCTAGCGTTTGCTGTGTTAAGGCTATGACTGAATTGTCCGTTGATAAACTTAAGTGGATGAGATTTATGTCGATGTCCCTTGCGATCTTTCCGTGCGGCCCATCGATGATTAACGGTGCGGCTAAATGCTGATAATCCATTGGGCTTGCTCCTGCCAATGAACAGAGAGCAGAATGAGCTAACAGGTATTATTCTATGTTCTCTGGTAGCGTAAGTCGTGTGTACATGCATTATGGTGGTTTATCGTCACACCAGGACGCATGGTAGTTTAAGGCCATACCAGGCCGTGGGTGGTGATTTAAGGCCTTACCGGGCCGAATGTGATCCGCAGGTAGCAGTTTAAGGCCTTATCGGGCCGTAGGGGGTTTGTATGTGGCAGTTTAAGGCCTTACTGGTCCTTCATGGCAGTTTAAGGCCTTACCGGGCCGTCATGGCAGTTTAAGACCATACCGGGCCGTCATGGCAGTTTAAGGCCACAATGGGCCAGACGTTTATCGTAAAATTTGCACAGGAGAGTCTGCGTCAAAATGTTCAGTGTAGATTTCTGGAGTTGGTTTACAAGGGAATCAAGATGTGGTAGTATTTATTTTGTTTTAAATATATATATATATTTTTTATTTTTTGAACAAATTTTGATTAAAATGAGTAAAAAAAGCAAAAAAAAAGGCAAATTGGAAGGCGGCAGTGGCGGTAGCAGCGAAGCACTATGTAAAGGGCAGGGGTGTCATTTACAAACATTTGAATTTGAAGTGAGCGTAGTCATCGAGCGTAAGCGTGAGCGTAGACGACCCGGCGTAAGCGTAAACCACTAAACCCTGGCGTAGGTATAAGCGACCAAACCCCGAGCGTAAGCGTAAACAGCCAAACCCTGGCGTAAACGCAGAGCGTAAAGGTTGAAGCGTCAACGTAGACGTCCCAACTCAGCGTGAGCGTAGACACTCCAACTCGGCGTAGAGGCTCAGCGTAGGCGTAAACGGTTTCGACCCTCAGCGTAAACCTGTCAATCCCAGCGTAGAGGACGCCGAGATGGGCAAAGGCAAGGAAGTGGAAAGCTAGGGGAGGAAGGGACCTGACTTGACTTTTGCGGAGGAGAGCAAGGCCATGCTGCAGTGTCTGCCCAGGCCAAGGGTTCCATCGTGGCCTGGATCATCACACAGGTAGGCCTTGATCCTACCTCTGTTAGTCATTTTCATCTGTACATGTTTCGTAGCATAAACAGTCAGTGTAGAGGGTTTTGGAGTAGACTCCCGGCGTAGACAGTTAGCGTAGACAATTTCCTTGGTGTATACGCCCAGTGTAGACAGTTAGCGTAAACGCTTATACTGTACATAGCCTAAGTTGTTTGTAGCGTAATCTATTTTGTCAGTGGACAGCGTAAACGATTTTACCAGCATGAAGTGTAGACGATTTTCATAGCGTGTACGCTGTCTATTTTTGCGGCGTATCCACTGATGATTTTCACAACGTATACAGCGTAAACCTATTTTCATAGCGTACAGCGTAAACTATTTTCAGGGTAAACTGTTTGCATAGTGTTCAACGTAAACCGTTTACACTGTGTTCAACGTAAACTATTTACACAGTGTATACTGTTTATGCAGCGTATACGCTGGAGGCTTTTAAGGTGTATACGCTAAGGGTTTTTACGGCGTATACGCTGAGACTAAGCAGTTTGTTCGACAACGTATACGCCGTGTTAGGTAGAGCGTAAACAATTTTTGACAGCGTATACGTTGGGTTAGGTAGCGTATACGCCGAGCGTAAGCAGTCAGTAATTTTTCTAAGTGTTGACTTATAATATGAAATTTTGTATGCCTGATTTATGGTGGCATTTTGGTTGTTTGCAGGGACACTGAACCTTTTCTCCTGGTTGTTGAGCTAGTTTGGGTATTGACATGGTTCGGGCCCCTTAAGGCCAATGAACCTACCCCCGATCTGACCGTTGACAACAACGGGGTATGGTTCAGGGAAGGGGCGTGTGAGTTCCTCGCCTTTATCCTGGACAGGTTTAAAGTGGTGGTCTAGTCGCATTTAAGTGAACTGGTGGCACGGAGCGTGCTTGAGGCCATGTTGCCGGGAGCCTCGGAGGACGTCATCATTTTCATGGAGGATATCGACGAGGGGTCGCTCGTGATCGAGGATGGTCCCTCTGGCGAGCCCAGGTCTACTCGTCCATTAACGCGTGTGTGGGCCCTATTGCCGCGAGGACAGGACTATCTCAACAACACTCTGTTTTTAGCTGCGCGCACACACATTGTTCGAGAATCCTCCTGGTACAGTGTACCAGGTGGATAGGTGGGACCGTTTAAGCTTGTTGTTTCTATTTTTTATGTCGTTTGGCACTAGCTTCTGTTTTAACAAACATTCTTTTGCAGGCCCCAAGTTAACCCAGACGAAACATGCGTTGATGATGATGGGCTGGCTCTAACTCGCACAACTCTAGAGACCTTTGTGGTGGGTCCCACCCTTCGAGGAGCTGTATTAGCTCAAACGAAGGGTGATATCGTCCATTTTCACAAACGGTTTTCTAGGGCGTTCGCACAATACAAGGCTCGAGAGTGGTTGCATGAAGATTGGTCGCATAAGGGACCAGTCTTCCCTCGTGACTCTGACTTGGGTAGCACCTCTAAGTCCACTACTGAAGGTAAGTGACAATATTTTCTAGATGTGCTAACGTGTTTGTTCAACTGCCGGAGGTTATACTGATATGATGATTTCGAATTGTATTTACAGTTGATGTCCCTCCTGGCGGAGACCCTATCACAACCGGACGAACTGAGAGTACTCTCTCGATGAAGTTCGGGGAAATTAGTAAAGCTCAAAAATGGTTGCACACTCATGCCCTGCCATCCATCGTTCGTTGTTTAGATGATGCCGGCCTCATGGAACTCTTTACGACCCCGAGCCCTGATGCATCAATAGCAGAAATGATCGGGATCGTGGATTCCTTCAACGAGTCTATCTCTTACTACAGCACCCGGATTAAGGGTGTTAAGATAGTTTTCCATCTATCGCCTGAATTTTTTTCAAACCTATTTGGTGTACCGGCAGATGGTATAAATGTAGTTTTAGATAGGGCTCATAAAGAGCTCCATATAGTTCGTGAATTAGAGGACTGGTTGGGCGTTGCCAAGGGTGCCAAGGAATTCCCTATGTAGGGGAAATCAAAGGTTGAGGAGGTGAATGAACTATATCCCTTGTTTAGGGCACGGGTATTCCCTAAATCCCTTTCCCAGGTGTAGAGTCTTGGTGTTGAGGCTATGCGTATTATGCGAACCGTCCTAGAAACTGGAATGCGCTACAACTACGCCCAATTTTTGCTGTCGGGCCTCCATAAGGAGATAGTGAGATTGTGCTCAAATGTCGAGGCGCAATCCCACTTTACCTTTGCCTTCTTTGCCGGTTATCTTCGCTGCTTAGTCGAGTTTCTGGTAGTTCGCGCCGACAACAAGTATGTTCTACGGGATCGAGGTCAACTATCCCGCCCGTGGATCAACCATTTATTTGAAATAGCTGAGTCCCAAGATGCGCCCGAGGGAATTGATGAATCCGTATCTATCACGACAGGGGGGTCATATGGTACCTCAATCCACACACGTGACAGTTTGGGATTGGAGCCAGACAATGTGCCCTATACTGCGAAAAGAGCAGAACGAGTCATCAAAGAGATCGTTGGCAAGGCCAAGTCGAAGCTGAAAAAGCATGAACGTTCAACCGAGGAGGCCTCAAATGTGGACGAGCCACGAGTTAAGCACATACGATTCAAGATGCCTGTCCGAGGTAAGTATTAGTACGCTTATTACTTTATCGTTTTCGTCTTATTCATAATTTTTACTTTGATCGCTTACATGCCATTGATGCCTTCAGACTTGACTCGACAAGTGAGGAGGCAGGCATTAGAGACTATCACTGAAGAGGAGGAGGCTAACACGGAGCTAAATACCGAGGAGGAAGATGTGGGCAAAGACCAGGCGGGAGGGACGAAAGAGATGACGGAAGACACCACAGAAACTGAGCTGGTGGATGACCAGAGTGGTGTCGATGAAATGTTCAGCAGTTTCCTTAAGGGAAAATTGGACTTAGGCGAACCCCCAGAAGGGGACAAAGAACATGGTATGTTTTCTTTTATTTTATTTTATGTTGCTTCGTTAGCTGTTGTTTCCATGGTATTTTACTTTTGTGTTTTCATCTCTTCCAGACGAAGGTAGTGAAACCAGGACGATGCGGTTGGACGTACCCATGAAAATGGTTCCCCCTGAAAGGATCATTGAGGTTAGTCCGTCTCGCACTCGTGGACCATTTACTTGGACCGAAATGCCAAGTAAGATGGATTTTGTGGCTGGTATCGCTGAGGAAGTTGTTGAACGAATTCAGGAAGCCCACCCTGAGATAGGTATAAATGTTTCGAATTATTTGCTGCTTTAGAGTTTCACACCCTATTTTTGTTGTTTTAGCGTTTGTTCTTTTCATGTGCATAGGTGCCAAACTGAGGTAGGATCCTTCTGAGACAATTAGCATAGAGAGTTTACCCACACTATCGCCAGAAGTCGAGCAGGTGCCAAGGCCTGTTTATGAAGAGGTAGCGGAAGGTCTCGTTCACAACGCCAAGTCGCTGTGGACCTATAGGCATTACGTCGAACAGTTGTGGTTGCAGATTCAAACAAAGGAGAAAGAAGTTTTCGAGTTGTTAGTTGAGCGTGACGATCTCAAGGCTTGGTATAAGTTCACCTCTGCTAAACTAAGTGGTGATCACTCTTGGCGGACTTCTAAGGTCACGTATACTAGATACTGAAACCTACTCAATCGCCACGCGTCACTGACACGGAGACTAGCGGAGCATAAGTCTAAAGTCACGGTGCCTTTAACTATCACGCGTGACCCGCTAAATGATTTCAAACATGTGGTGGCAGTTGGTCTGATTAAGTCTGTAAGCCCCAGTTGTTCGACGATGGGATATGGCACTAAGTTTGTGGCAGCTCCATCATCTACATGGACCCTATGTATCTTGAATTGGTTTATGCGTATTGTTATGAACATAGGGGCTGTTGTTATTTCCCCTGTTTTCTTATCCACCTTAATGTTATCATTGTGGAAACTTAATGGTTTGGAAGTTGACCCTTGGGGCGAGTACATTACTGCATGAATCGAAGGTTCATTCAGAGGCAAGTCCTCGCTTACTGGGATGGATGTTAGCATGCGCACCAAAGCTTCGCGATGTGTTTGAGATGTTAAAACCAAGTCATATAAGCTTAATGAAGTATTCTTTTGTTTGAGTGCTTGTGTGACTTGTGTTAGGGTTGTTGCTAAGTCTCTACTATTGGGCGCATGTTTATCGGCGGTGACTTGGTCCATTGGGCCCAACAGTTTTATTTCGTGCGTCGTTGGTTTGTCGTTTTTGCCCGGAATCGTTGATTTAGACGTATCGTGTTTTCTGGATGGTTCACCCTCATAGCTTGCATTTGGTTGATGGTTAGGTGGTGTCATAGGTACTACGTTTAGTGGAGTGGGTTTAGGTGGTCCTACAGCTAACTGTTAACACTCCTTCTCCAAGCGTTCGCACGTAAGCTTATCCGCTAAGCGTTCTCGTGTGTGGCGTGAGGGAGCGATTGATTTCGAAGCCTCAGGTTGTTTTGGGATTCGTACCACGTATGGAGTCGAGAGGTTACTGTTGGACGGTCGCATGCGTTTGAGCGCCAGGCTGGCTGGGCACTTTGATGACATAAGAACTGGGTTTACTTTGCATTTGCGCGGTGGAGGATTGGTATTTATTAGGACTTTCAAGTGTCTTAACGACGTATGGGGTTGGTTTAGGTGGAGGTTGGACCTCCACTGTTGCGACGGTAGGTGGTACTTGCACTACGTAAGGGGTAGGCCAAATAGAAGATGTTTGTGAGTTTGTGGTAGTAACGGTGGGAGGTATGCGCACCACATATGGGTTTTCACGTGTCGGGGTGTTAGAAGTTACTACGGTGGGGGGTACACGGACGACATATGGTTGCTGCGGGGTGTATGATGGTTGAGGCATGGATGTTGATGTAGTGGGAGGAATACGCACTACAAATGGCTTATTGGGCATTTGTTGCTCATGGTCAGAGTAGACGGTGTTAATGCTAGGTGTTAGGTTCGTTATCTAGGTAGATTGTGTTAATAACGTACGGTGCCTCTTTGGTATTCAAATGATCTTTGTAGACACCCATAGCCTGGTTTTGCGGTTGGACGGGGTTGGCCTCATCGAAAGTGATTTGACCTCTGTCAATCATTCATTGGATGTCATGCTTCAGGGTGAAACAGTAATCTGTGTCATGCCCATTACGTTGGTGATAGTCGCAGAAGCGGTCCATCCTAAAACCTTTTGGTACTGGAGGCTCATCTGGCGTTGCTAGGCTTGGGTTCTGAAACAGTTGACAAAATCGATCATGTCTCTGGATGGCAGCAGGGGATAACTATTTATGTTTCATTAATCCAGCCTTTAGGAGTTGGTAGAATAGCTGGGATGGCTTCATAGGCAGTGGCGTATATTGGGAGGGTTCTTTTCTCTCAAAGTTTCTCGTACGGTTTGGTGTTGGGTTCTGTGATGAGGATGATTCCGACGTGGTTGCAGGAGTGGGTTTAGCGTAATTAGTAGGGGCCACCGACGGTTTGCTTTGTTATGCCACATTTGCTTGTTGCGTTTCCGCTACTTCCGCTATAGTTATTTTAGCCTTTTCTTTATCTTTCTTATTGTGTTGATTCTTAAAGGCTAAGTACGCAGGATCGTGGCTATGTTGGGCCGCCTCCTCTATGTTTTTAATTTGTACAAAGGCTTGATTAAGGTCACGCGCATTGAGATAATATAACTTGGATTTGAAAAAGTCGTTAACAGCTCCCTTTAGAATGGTGAGGAGGTACATCTCTAGGATTGGCTCATGGAGCTCATTGAGAGTAGCACTCCACCTTTGGATGAATTTTTGTACGGGTTCCAGAGGTGCTTGTTTGACCTGTATAAGGCTGTCAAGTGTCGCTTCAGGTTTCAAGTTATACTTGAACCTGGTCACAAATTGATGTAACAACTCCTTTAGAGAAAATATCGAGTTTCTTGGCAAGGCCCGATACCAATCAAGTGCTCTCCCTGCAAGGGACATAGGGAACACTCGCAAAATGGCATGTGGCCATGCCTGAAGTAATGCGCATTCTAGTCTAAATGTTATAAGATGAGCATTGAGGTCCATCTCCTCGTTATATTTAGTTAGCGTAGGCAATGATACACCCTTGGGTAAGGTTAGGGATGGAACGGAAGAGCTGATGGGGTCATTGTGGTAAAAGTCCACTACCTTTAACTTTGTCGGCGGCCGTCTTGAGGCGTTTGACCTCGTCAGCTAGTTCTTGCATCAGTTTCTTAGCATCAGCCCAATCTTGGGCACTAGGTGAGATAGCAGCCTGGGGATGTTGTACGGTGTACATGTTAGATTGTTGGGTGGTGGGTTGGAAGACGGACAATTTTATAGTTGGAGGCTGTACTTGCGGGATATTTATAGCGAGTGGTACTAGGGGTGGCACATTGTAAGCAAGGGGTTGTTATTGTTGTGATTGTCCTTGAGGGATGTTGGCCGATGGAATCGTGTGAGGTGGTATGTTATAATGAGGGGGTTGATGTGATTGAGCACCCATCGCTGCCCATTGCCCAGTTATGTTTTGTGTAGGAACCCCCTGAACTTGTTGGGTTGCAGCGATGAAAGGGGCTCCATGAGTTTGGATGCGGGGAATATAATGAGTAGATGTAGATGCCGGTATCACATGCGGCATCCCGATCACTCAGGGTGGGAAGGTTGCTCCGACGTTATTTTGAGGGGGGGAGGGTACTTACGAGGATGGGCCTACAGTTGCGGCGGGGATGATAGCAAGAGGGAGTGTACTAAATTGCGGGTCGGTTACAGGAGGAACATGAACAAGCGCAGATGAAATTTCCCCTGTGGTTGGATGAAACAATGGGTTGACATAGGTTTGTGAACTGAGCATATGATACGAATCTTCATGCTCGGATTGGGCCACGAAATCATCTTCCTCTTCTGGTTGAGGATTTACTGCAGGCTAATCTAGCGACTGGCTCCTTTGCAGGAGGAGTTGTGTAATGAGCTCAGAGTAAGGCTCTTGAACAGGGATGATATCGTACGGGGAAGGAATGAACTCTTGCCCCCCCTGTAGAAAAGTTCGTATTATCTCTTAACTTCTATTTCGGCTTAGTCCACAGCTAGGCCAGCTTGTATTTTCACACATATGAAGTTGTACTAGTCTTGAGTTATGATGTTGGACGATGGGTTCCTCCCTTACAATCTAAGAAAACGACGAGGCCCCACCGTGGGTTGTACCACGGGCTATTGAACGGCCATGGTACCTACAAGGTCTGTGACTTGGGTGGTTGTAGCGGTGGTGTTTGCGGTGTTCATGATGAATAGTTGAGAATATGACACAGTGAAGGGATATGGAATTAGTATACTTAGTTCAGCGTAAACCTACGTTGGTGGCGTACAACGTATACGCTTCAATGATCAGCGTATGATGACAGCGTAGACGGCGTGTAGGTATACAGCGTATAGTGTCAGCGTAGAGAATCTACGACGTAGAGCATACAGCGTATACGCTAAGCAACATAGACAGCGTCTGCGTACGGCGTAAACAAGGTTTACAGCGTACGGAGTGTAGCGTATACTGGACGGCAGCGTAGACGAGTCTACAGCATAGAGTGTGCAGCGTACACTTAGTAGTTGCGTATAAGTCTGCAGCGTAAAGCGTGCAACGTATATGTTGACAGCGTAAACAGAGTTCTGTGTGCGGCATAGACAAAGTCTACGGCGTAGCGTATGTGCAGCGTATATTCAGCAGCGTAGACGCTGGGGATTTTGCAGACAGAGTCAGCGTATGGTTAACAGCATAAATGCTGAGAGACTTGCAGAAGGTAAGCATTAAACGGAGCAGCGTAGATGCTCAACAACGTAGACGCTGGATAGTTTGTAGACAGTAAGTTTTGAACTAAGCAACATAAACGTTGGGAGGTTTGCGGAAAGGGTTAGTGTATACTCAACAGCGTAGATGTTGAGAGCTCTGAAACACAGTAAGTTTAAGGCAGAGGCCCTCCTTCTAGCGCCAATTTCTGTACCGTCTGAAATCGTCGGTCGCCGGCTGGAAGGAAATAGAAACCGGGGGATCATCGAACACGCATAGACAACCCTACCTTCGCCTGAGGGTGAGCTGGAATGAACGAAGGCAAAGTACCTTGGATGGTCCGCACGCGAATCAGGCAAGGATTTACCCAGACGTACACTAAGGTGCTATATGCTGAGTTATACGTAAACGGCGTAAAAGATGTAAAACAGGGCGTAAACAGCGTAACTGGTGTAAACAACGTAACTGGTGTAAACAGAGCGTAAACGTAAAATAGCATAAACAGTAAACATGCGACAATCGATGTAAAACTGTAACTAATTTCAGGAAGAAAATGCAGCAATATTATTGCAAAGTGAGAGTTACAATGCACTGGTCTAACGCAGTTGTGGCTTTCACACAAGGTGGACGAATAGCCCCGGTGGATGCAGGGATGACTGTTGGCTAGTTCAAACTGTAAGCATAGCGTAGAGGCTGTATGTTCAGCGTACAGGGTTGTCCAGCGTACAAGGTTCTCTGCTCTGGTTCTTGGTGTCTCTGTTTTCTCTCTGGGTTTTTTTGCTCAAAATTGCCCCCCCCCCCCCCCCCAATCTAGTGAAAAATTGGGGCTTTTATACAGGTTTTGATGTTAGACTCGGGTTGGGTGACACATGGCGTGTTGACCGGGTGCGAAAGAATGAAATTTACAAGTGTACAGTATGTTACATTTGCTGAGCGTATACGCTGTATCAGTGGGCATAGACTCTGGGCGTATACACTGGATGTGCTGGGCGTATACGCTGGATGTGCATGGGTGTATACGCTGTGGATGTTGAGCGTATACGCCGGAGCATATGCGCTAATGGTTGTTACCTTGTACCAAGTCTTGCTCTGCAGTGCTGTTTCCATGTCGTCTTCGGGGATTGCATGCCGAGCATATATGTCAGTCATACAAGCTGAACGTACTTGTGAGGTGTGTACGCTGGTCATGTACGCTGGGCGTATATGCTGTGAACATTGGGCGTATACGCTGTGGATGTGAACTTGAGCGTATACGCTGAGAATGTATACTTAGTAAAAATTAAGTATCTTGATCTCCGAAGTTGTCATGTTTAATACCAGATGTAGCCGTGGTCGTCTATGGGTCCCAGGGACCTGATTGTTGTTGAGTTCGACTCCGCTTGAAGCTGTCCGTGGGGCCGTCAAGCTTTTAGTCATGCCGAGGAAAGTCATGACTTAGCCCGATTCCTGTTGGAGAAGTACTAAGCTCGAAATTTTGTGGTGTTTCATCACCTATCTCCTTACTCAACAAACACCACAGGAGCTGGACTTTAGGAAGAAACAACAGTTTCTTCATAGAGCCAAGTACTTCATGGAGATCAATGGACAACTTTACAAAGTGTGTCCTGATGGCTTGGTTTGATGATACGTGCCCAAGGTAGACCAACTGAGAGTTCTTCAAGATGCTCATGAGGGCCCTTGTGGGGATCACTATGCAGGGAGATGAACAGCTATTAAGATCTTACTTGCAGGATATTACTGGCCAACATTATTTCAGGATGCCCATCAATTTGTCTGATCTTGTGAGCGCTATCAACGTGATGGGGGAATGACCGCTAAAATGGAGGGTTTGCAACAATGGATTCAACCGTTAGAACCCTTTGACATTTGGGGAATAGACTTTATGGGCCCCATTACACCAATGTCCAATGGAAAAGCTTACATTGTATTTGTCGTAGACTATCTAACGAAATGGGCTGAAGCAGTTGCTATTAAAGACTACACATCATCTACAGCTGCATGATTTTTGCAACAACAAATTATAAATAAGTTTGGTATGCCACATGCACTTATCTTGGATAATGGAACATATTTCATAGGTGCAACTTTTCCAAAGTTAATGCAACACTTAGGGGTTCAACATAAATTGACTACACCTTATCACCCCCAAGCTAACGGACAAGCTGAGGTCACCAATAGGGATTTCACTAAAATATTGACTAGGAAAATTAGCAAGTATAGGTGAGATTGGAGCACTCAACTGAATGATGCTCTTTGGGCATACCGCTCCACCTAGAAACTCCCTATAGGCTACTCTCCCTATGAGTTACGCTCTCGATTGAAACCGAGCTCTATACACTATCAATGGCTTGTGACCTCCACCTCGATCTTGATCTAGCACAAAAACAAAGGTTGGCAACTTTAAACGTGCTAGATGAAAATTGATTAGCTGCCCTGTCATCAAATGAGTTGCACAAGGCATATAACAAGCAATGTCATGACTTGAGGATTTGAAAGGTTAAGTATTAACTAGGAGATAAGGTTCTCTACTGGAACCCCACACATGTGCCACAATGCACAAAATTTCAAACACTATGGAAGGGTCCTTACATTATTCATACAACCTTTCCTTCAGGGGCCATGACCATATACAAATCTGAGAGCCTTCATAAGATATTGTTAGTCAATGTGCAATAGACCAAACCCTTCCATGAACTTAGGATGGCCAGTGCACATAATACCTCTGAGAAGGGACAACCCTGCTCACTATTTCAGATCTCCTCCTGCCAACTCAGTCATGGGGGAGATGGTCACCTTTGCTAATCATTTGAGGCCCTCAATTCGTTTTTAAGTTTTTGTTTTACACATTTTTATTTTACAAAATTCTTTAACTTTTCTTGTTTTTGTTTTGCAACATCGTTTAGACTTTCTCATTTATTTGTATGACTGATTATTTTTGTTTTTGTTTTTGTTTTTGTATTTGTTTGTTGTTTTTTGTTTTGTTAGATTCATCACCTAATAAGTGCTCATGATGGTGTTATGAACTGTATTCTATTGATTGCTAATGTTTGGTTTTTACCTTTGAGTTATAATGTTGATACTAAGGTATGGTTCTTTTGATATAACAAGTAATGAGTCCACGTCATCCATGCATCCATGAATTTCTATGGTCTCTCTTGGCTTGGAACTGTACAGTCCCCTTCTCTAAAAATAAAACTATTAATAAATCGGTGACTGGACATTTCTCAAACTAGGGAAAGACTCAAGGACTGAAAAGGGTTTGACTTCAAGGGGATTTGATGCATTTTTGCTGGCTATTTTCTTGGGTGCTTAGATGTTTTCTTCTTGAGTTTTCCTTACCATTTCGATATTGCTCCATTATCAGGAAGCTAAGCCAATAAAAATAAGTCTTTGCATGGTGTGGTTCTCATGCAAAAGAAAAACAATGAAAATTCAAAGCACATCCCTTAGACAAAATAATCATCTGGGCTACAAGCACTAGTTATGGAACTAAACAAACATGTTCCCTCTAACTAAGGCCCTCTCCTGCTTCTCCCTTTCTCGTTCTCCTTGGAATGGTGGTGACTCTTTGGCAGAAGCATTCTTGTTACTTCAAGTGGATGGATTGGCCAAGTGTATTGATGTGAAGTCACTAGATGTGGATTGTTTAAGGCTAGATTTGGAATGAGATCTACTCAGTCACATTAACCATAAATACACAAGGGGCTATACACCACCTTGTTCTTGGGACTCCATTCCATTCTCTTCTCCCCATCATTCTTTCTCAGTTTTCCACCTCATTTCTGGTTGTATCAGTAGTCTATATTTTGGTTCATGCATTATTTTCTCTTTGGTAAATTCTTGTGGTTAAGACTTTAACTCTTGCTTCCAAATGATATTTCCAGAGCCTACGAACTCTTTGAATGTAGGTTTTTCAGGGCATAGAGGGCATGAGCCTGCTTTGGGGAGGACCCACTGGCATTCCTATTTGGTGCATCAGTTAACTTCTTTCCCTTAAACATCTCCACATTCAACATTTGTTTAGCTCATTCCCATCTCTGACATCCATTTTATCGACGTTGCCATTGTTTCTTTTTCTCCAGCTTTCTTATTCCTTATCTTTTTCCATTCTATCACTACTGGAGGATCACTTTTAGTCATGGGGGCCCTGGTCCAATTTTTTCAATTTTTCCTAACCCCTACACCTTGGGTAGTCACTAGTGTTATATCTCTAGAATCCATATTGGCCATATCACAACTCAGCTAATGGACCTTACACTGAGGCAAGGTATCAACTGTATTGTGATTTACTTATCCTTGCTCATATGTGACTATGTTATGTGTGCAAATGGCAATCATACAACAATGGACTAGACCTGGAGGAAACACTCAGGATGGATTGGTGCTAAAACAGTTGTACAAAGAACAAGACTAATGGCGTGGTTATGGATGGACAATGGAAGGCACAATCTTGGTGTCGGCAGCAACACGTCTTCTTCTTTTCTCTCTCTTCTCTCTCAACTACCAAATAAGGCTGGATGTCACTTGTGTATAGTGTTCACTCTTGTGGTCATGAACACTAATGTTGTCATGTATTGTAATGTTGATCTGTTCACATGTCATCTCATTCACCATTAGTTGTTATTCAAGTCAATAATCCCATACCTTCCCAATATTTTGTAAGGAACTCGAGGACAAGTTTTCATTCATCCATGGAGGTCTGATGAGCCGTGATATCGCATCTGCCATGCAATATCACATACGCGATATTGTGTCCTACCTCATCTTCTATAAATAAGAGGCGGCACCCTTTGTTCCAAAGGAGTTAGACTTAGACCCTTAGCCAGATTCTTGTAGTTTTATTATTCCAGAGTTAGAATTATTTCTATGTGCTCGCAGTAGGAGTCATAGAATGAACAGATCTTTATTCGAGCAATTTGTACCTCAACACAATTTTGTGAACGGCAATAAAGATGAACTTCATGATAAATGTTGCAACATACAGATTAAGCTAATTAGTAATTAATTATTTTTTAATGCTTTCCTAGCTAATTAATATCTCTCTCAACCATCAACCCCCTTAGTCAAATACACTCAGTACGACCACTTTGAGCATGTGTAGCGCTTGGTAACCCAGTGACAATTAGCATTTGGTAATCCCAGTAGCGTTGCATTGATTTAGGATGTGTACGGAAAGTGGGAACGGATATTGGTGTTAGGAACATTTAAAAACTAGTTAATGAATAGTTAATGTAAGTTAGCCACTTAGTTCTCTCTCCCTCTCCTATATTAGCAAAAGATATAAAAATATAAAAGCTATAAAAATCATGTACCTTATTGAGTGGTGAGGTACCCCTACACTCAACCGTATGAATACTAGCGTTACATGTGCGATCCGATCGAACTCCGCAGACTAAGTGCCTACATGCCTCATGGAACACTTAAGGTTAATCATTCGTTGTCTTCCCAAACTTACTTGTATTTGTCACGGTTGTATGGTTAAGTAAGTCTGAGGTGATGAGGTGATGGATGAAGAGACTAATGAGGTGATGGATGAAGAGACTAATTAACTAACTAACTAAGCCTTAATTAACCTAGCATCAGCATCCGTTCCCATTTACCGTTCACACCCTAAACCAATGCAACCTTGGTTACCAA
>MNCI01021775.1:102696-120121 GCA_015680685.1 Gnetum montanum
TGATCATTGTTATCCCAATCACAGCTTGTATCAATTCAAGTAGTATGGTTAAATGTGATTGAAACATATGATGATGTTATTATTATTTAAAATATTAAAATTTTTAAAAGATTAAAATATTAAATTAATTAACTAAGTGTAAAAAATAAATCTAAACTAGCCTAGGCATTGAGCATCCATTCCCACTTTCCATATAGATCTACCAAGTGTTCACTACTAGGCACACCGAGAGTTCATTGCTGGGATTACCAAATGTTAATAAGCTATGTTTGAAATGATCATACTCAAGAGCTATTATAGAGTAAAATATTTAATTCTAAACTTTGCACAAAAGTAAGGGGTATGTAAAATAAAGCTTAAGAAAGTAAATTAAGTGTTAGTTTGAATATTGCAATGGAGAAAACCAATCTCAATTGTATTGTCGCCATGCATAGTGTCCAGGTACATAATGCACTTGAATAAAATTCCATATAATTCTTTCAATCCACGTTGCATGTAATTATTTAGCTATGCTACTAACGACAAGGTGCCATAAATGCTGTGGGTGCACACATTTATATAAGCAAAAGATAAGACAGTGTCAACAAATCAAAGGATGCATTGACGCATACCTATTGATGCAGTTAACTGACTCAAGTTTCATCAACATGGGCTGCAACTTTTCTCTTAAGTTTGTGGCCTTCAAGTTAACTAATCCAAATTTGCCATATACAACATCAGCTACCTTGCTGACTGATTTCACCACATCAATTGCCTTCTAAAACGTACTTTTATATCCTAGTGTAGCCCCTTGGTCCCCTCATCCCCTAGTCCCCCCCTCCCCCTCTCTTATCCCACCCATGGATATAGTACTGAGACTGAGACTTTGCATATGACAAAACGCAACGATGACTTAATGACTAGCATGACCTTTACTTGTCATTTGCAAATTACATTTAGTTTGCAAAATGGTGTTGCAAGTAATATTGGAATACATGGTAACCACTACATCATCATTCAAAGGGTTCATCAACAAAGTGGATAGACTTGTTAAGCAATTCATCTAGAGAGGTGTCAATTTTTGCAAGAAAATACATTTGGTATGTTGGACTCGTGTTATCCAACCCAAGCAAAATGGTGGCACATGCCTCATGCCTTTTCACCTAATCATTAATAATGAGGTATTAGCCTATTGGTAAGACTCTTGAATTGAAAGCTCCAAGTCATGGATTTGATTTTAGTGGACAATGTTGAGTTATAAAGTTCTAATTGTACTATATATCTTGGGGTGTACTTATATTACAAATATTTAAGGGTTCCAATGGCCCCCTACCCCCCATGTGTTGCCCTAGCTTGGCATTATATCTTGAATGTTAAATATTCCTCCTAGTGGCATCCACTATCTACCACTCCCTCCCTCATGGTTTTTCACCCAACTCTCTATAGCCTAACGTACTATTTCTCTATGCCTAACCTAGATTGACTTGCCCTTGCACATGCCTTTTAGCCAGGTCAAGTGGTCATCAAACATGCTAGGTCTTAATCATTCAATGGTCTCACAAAACTTTTCTTAGATTGTTTCTCACCAGAAACTTTCCTTCTAGAACGTTGAACATGTTAGTCATGACTTTCATCCCACAGCTCCACCACTTCCATTGCCTCTCACCCTCCTTTAGGTTCAACATCTCTTGCACTCCTAGCACCAAAGACATTTGAACTCCCCACCCCTTGGCATAGGCAACACTTACACCTAGCCCATTGTTGCCTACGAGACCATCATAAGATTCATCCTGACGGGAACCACCTCTTTTTCCTACCACCACACCCACCCCTGCTAGGCCTTGGCAACTCTTGGTCATTCCTTGTATCCAAGCGTTCCTGTGGTTCCTTACCCAAGATGCCGTGCTAGTGTCCATGTCAATGGCATTTTGCTTTGTCTAAACTCAAGATGCCGCTTATTAAGCTTACGGTGATTATATTCATTTTTATAACTTATTATTAATGTTAATCTACAATTTTGAGTTTTTTTTTTTTTGTTTATATGGCATGAATGTATTGATTATACCATTCATGCTTTGGCGCTGTTATAAGATCTCCGGTTTCAGATTTCTGTTACCTGGGCCAAATCCGTAACACTGTTTGCTGTTGCTCGTAAACTAACCTCGGACGACATTCAAACTACGACGGTCTTAGACCCCAGCTTTAATGTGTTAAGATCAAATTTTTCCTGCACCTGAAACAACACTATCAAACGTAAAATTTAACCAGCATAGACGATACGAGTTTGGCCGTTGAAAGTAAGAAAGTTATCTAACCCAGACGCAGGCTTGAAAGTTGATCCTGAAATTGCTGACTGCAGCAGACCTCGACGACTCGGCCCCTCGTTCGCTGAGACGAGGCCTGAACATGCATGAAGACCGCAGAGGGTCCCATTCTCGCATGCAATGCCATGGCAGTAGCAGCAGCAGCTGTGCCCCATACTCGAGCAGAACGGGCTGCATGTGCGCGCACAGTATTCATTTTTCGATTCTAGTTGAACTCGAAAGAAAATTCCAGAACTGGAAACAGAAACAATTCGAATTCGAAACCCTAGGAGCCGCAACAGCAGCAGCTGACACAGCAGCAGCAGCACAGCAGCGTCGTCATGATGATTCATGATGAAGGACATTAATTCTGTTTCAGCTTGGCCAGTGGCCACTACCTCTGGCAACGAGCATGCCACCGATCATTCAGCGGCCGTAGAACAAGGCCACTTGCAAAGCAACAACAGCGGACCGCACATCTGTAATCATTCATGGTCAAAGCAGTGGAATCATGGAACACAAGATGAGATATAGATAAAGGAGAGAGAGAAAGAAGGGATTACAACTGGATCAACAAGCAAGCAACTGCCAGTGGCCCCAAGCTGTGCCCTGATTTTTCACAGCTGTAAATACAACGCTAGAAACGCAACGGTCGTTCACACCATCTGCAAATTGTTTAAGCGTTTCGATATGCGTTTTAAAACTTGCAGCCGTTTGAGCCTTCTACTTGCGTTTTGCTACGCTGGCCCCCAGCTGTGTCCTGATTTCTCACAGCTGTAAATACAAAGCTCGAAACGCAACTGTTTAAGCGTTTTTAAGCTCGCGGCCGTTTGAGCCTTTTACTTGCGTTTTGCGACGCTGTGAACGCTTCGCTTGGTTGACTTCGAGCTGTTGTTCTTCTATGTTTTGAGCTTTCCACAAGTTCGAGCATTTCGCGTTTTTTTATCTGTGCTTTTGAGCCTGAAACCGTTGGTAGGGTTTCTCGTGTGCCTCTGTGTGTTTTTGTTGCAGAGATGGGAAGATCTCCGGAGAACTCTTCTTCGTCGCCCAGGTTTCTGAGGATCCCGCGGCCGCTCTCGGCCGCGTGCGAGCGCGGACGTGCGCTGATGCGATCGCCGCGTTTTAAGGATTCGGCGCCGTCGTGCTCGTTTTCGTATTCTTCGTCTCCTCCGTCTGCAAGTTCTGGCGGAGGGAGAGCTCTGTGTTACGTGCGCGGAGAAGTTGCGCGTCGTGCGCTGCTTTCGCCGCGAAAGCAGAGGAACTCGTCCGCGGCCTTGCGACGCAGGCACTTTGAACGCCGTCCCAGCCGCCTCAGCCGGGTTTCGTCTGCGCTGGATGTTTCATCCGCCTGAAACGTGGAGTTGCAGACCTAGGGTTTTGTGACTTTGTTTAGCGAACCAGAGTTTAGGAAATTTCTCCAGCGTCATCCTTTTCACGTTCACGATCGGCATTGTCAAAACTGTTGACCTTACTAATACTTCTCAAAGCGTTTGTTGCTATTTTCGGTATCGATTCTAGCGTTTTTGCATTTTGTTCAAAGAAATGTAACTATACTTGCTGCTATTTTTCTGTTTACTTTAGAGTTTATCTTGAACTATAATCGTTTTCATTTTGCGTTTTTTTACCTTTCCATTGTCGTGGCGTACCTCGTATTCATGGAAGGAACGGAACTTCACTTTCCAGTTTCCTCTGAAGTTCCAGATGTCGTCGCTTCGATTTTGGCATTTTCTACGTAGTTTTGAAAATTTTGTCCAGCGGCATACTTCGTTACTGATCAAAGATCAGCACGGTCAATACTGTTGCCTGCATTCATCATTTTCTTGTTACATCCGATTTCTGCTACAGCGATTCGTCGATTTTGCCTACGGAAACGGAACTGTGCATATTGGAACATTCTCTGTCTGTATTATGTTGTGGTGTTCAAGTGAAGGTAACGATACTTGCTTGAACATTGTTTTGAAAAATGGAACGAGACATTTGCTGGAGGAATGCGGGCTGTTTCTGCCATCTTGGCTTTAGTTTGTGGCATGTCTTGTGTTGTTCATATTCATTATTTTGCCATTTATGCTCTCGATTGGCCGTCTCGCTGTTTCATCTCGAGGCTGGACGAAGTTTAACGTGGATCCTGGATCCTTCGAAGCATCGGCCCAGTTATCTTACCAGATTGTGCGAAGCTACGTACTGTGTTCATCACACTACTTTCTTTACTTACTCTGGTTTTGATCGCGTAAGCGCACATGAACGGATCTTTCAGAATCCTTCCTGCAAGAGAGCGAGTAGGAACTTCGGAATTCTGTATTTTAGCATTTTGTTATGTTCCTTGGATGCGAAATAACACTGACGTTGACAGATTTGCTTGGAAGTCTTTTGCATACGACACATTCGGCGGTGGATGTGTGTATGAAGCTTTGAACTGTCTATGAATGGTCGATGGACTGTCATTTTCGCAAGCGTTCTTTTCGCGTAGGGCTGTTTCACGACCTTCAAACTTTCAATCCTCATAATTACGATGACGACAGCAATCCCTGAGCAAATCTTTTGGAGATGGCATTAAAATGTTTTTACATTTTGTTTTTTGACACATTTTTTCATTTTGTTTAGTGCACCAAAAATTGCCGAAGGGCCGAAGTCAGGAATAAAATGAGGCTATATTAAAGGAAAGAACGCATGCCCGAAGAAAGGCTCTTGTTACAAGGTCAGCCTTGGAAAGCGGGCCCTACTTAAATACAGCGCAAACATAAAAATTTAGTGGCCACTATATTTTTACTTGGTTGGAAATGATTGCCATGATAAACTTTTTTCAGTGCGTCCCACAGAAACGTTATTGGGTTTTCGACCATCGATTCCGGTTTTTAGTTTTGCTTCAGTCGCCCATTTTGTTTGCATTAAAAAATTTCGTTGCAGAAAAATCTTTCTTTAAAATATTCAAGTGATGTTTCTAGTACCGGTTATAGTAGGACTCGAATCAGTAGCTCTGACCCACAACCAAAGCTGCTCAAAAGTTTTCCTTTTCCGATTTCACCGTGCGTTAGCTGACTATTTTCTTAGAGATATCTAAGATTTTGCCAGTATTTTCTAAGGATCCATGGGTCATTGGTATTCGGTGGTACCAAACGTTGGTTCTGATCTAATTGTTCCAAGTTGGTACAAGGTTAGCAGGTAACCATACCATCGAAGTGGGAGATTTTTCAAAATTATTGAAATTGCTATATATGAATCTTAGATCACATATTTTGGATAACATGCCCATGCAGGACTTTTATAACATATAAGTAGAATATAGTGATACTTTATAACAACACTAATGTAACTTAAGTAAATAAACAATCAAATATTTCTATTATAATGGCCTCATTGTGAATTCATACTCTATTATAATAGCCATATCCATTGAGATATCATTTCATTGGTATTATCATATAAAAAAATTCATTTTCAAAGGGTATTTGATAATCCAACAATATGAGCCAACTTGTTAAGGAATTTGACAAATTTGATATGCCATAGTCCTTAATTGTATTGTTTAGTGATGAGCGGCAAGGTACCTCTACGCCCAACCATACGAATATGAGTGTTCACACACGATCCGGTCGAACTCCGTGGATAAGCTAGTTGTCGTATCAAGATAGTTACACGTTGATCGTAGTTTGTTGTCCTCCCACCTGGACTAGTATTTGCTTTGTCACGTATGGTTTAGTCCAAAGTGAGGCGTATGATGTGATTCTAAATTAGTGCTACTCCTAGAGACAATGGAGAATAATCTTGATTAAACTAATGAGTAATAGGAAATAAAGTCTAAGCTAACCTAAGTGCGATGAGCATCCATTTCTTAATCATCCGTACACATCTTGGACCTCGTGCACGACTATTACTGGGATTACCAAGCATAGATCCTAGGTACGTTGCTGAGTTACCAAGTCCGCATTTAACAACAGGAATAATAAATGATGATAAAGAAATATTAACCAAGAAAACAATAAATAACAATAATAATTAACAATAACAATTTAACAATTAAAACTAAGTGAATGCTGCAATGATGAAGTAATCTTGATCTTTATTTTCGGTCATGTGCGCGTCCAAGTACGTCACACTCGAATAAAGGTGCCGTACAATTACAAGCATCACACTGCTAGCATGCACTGGGAAAATAATCTAACTCCTACGGAAACAAAATGCAAGTGCTTTGCTACAACTACTAGAAGGATGTGCAAATGAGGTGGAAGGCCCTCTTATTTATAGGCTAAAACAAGCCCTGCATAAACGGGGCCACGTCGACGCTGCTGCGTATACAGGCCTCGTATACGCGGCCTAGTTGACACATCAACTATATAGCGCTTCATCATTTAGCTTAGTAGTAAGATTCTTGATTTAGAAACTCCAAGTTATGGGTTTAATTTTAGTGGATAACATTGAGTTAAAAAGGTCTACAAAGTTTCATGTTGGCTATATGTCCAAATGGTACATATAGTCATCTAGTTCTAAGTCATGATTTGGAAGACTCTTGATTTGGAAGCTCTAAGCCATGGGTTTAAATCTAGTGGGTTGTGTTATAAAGTTATGATTGGACTATCTTGAGGTTTACTTATATTATAATTATTTCAATGTTCCAACAACATCGACTTAGTTCTAGTTTTGACAAACTCTTTACACAAAAAAAAAAAAAAAAATTGTAAAATGGAATTTTAAAGTTACTTTATATGATAAATCTAAGGGGATCATAATGGAAGTGAGTGAAAATTCAATTTTAGTTTCCTAGTCCTCTATAATTCTTCTAATGTATCATGTTGGCAATATGTCTTGAATTGCATTTATAGGCAAATTGTTTCAGGTTATGAACCCCTTCCATATGGAGCACAATAGGCTAAATTGCTATTTCGTAATTTTTTTAAAATTTATTTATAAATTTTCTTGCATGACATGTTATGGTTCATTAAAGACTTTTGGTTCATGAGATTAACATTAGGTGCTAACATCCCATCAATATGAGTTGATCGATTGTTAAGGTAGGTGAAGAATTTGAAGAAGATTTTCTAGAATTGGTTGGTTATCTATTTGATACCATAGCTTGAATTTTCAAGGTGTGTGATTTATTGGTTAAGGGATATAGCTTACAATCTACAAGTCATAGGTTCAAATCCAATAGGTCACCACTAAGATATATGACCATTATGTAAAAATTATTGACACTAAAATGATCCAATAGCTCATATGGTCTTAGGGAAGCTATTGATCTACTATCATAATTTGTGATGCAAAATTAGTAGACTACTTATGAGATCTTATTATCTACGAGTTGAAATAGGTAGATTGCTTAAAATTTCAAATGTTCTACATTTGAGGATATTAGACATAGATGGGATATTACAGCTACAAATTTGGTTAAATTGTTCCAAGTATTACAAAAACACTAAGTAATTTTCTTAATGATGTTTTCAAACTATCCACTAGATTAAGAGGGTTTATAGATGTAGTAAAATTTCAATTTAAAAAATAATTTCAATTTTAATTTTTTATTGTGCCCCTAAGTTGGTGCATGTCTCAACATACTGCTTAGGATTGAACTTGTGATTTACAAGACATAGGCTACATGCATTAACCAAGTAAAAAATGCCCCATTGACACTTGCAATACATGAGGTATAAGCTACAAAATCCCTTAATTTCTATAAGATACATTAAGATATAACATTGTTCTACTAATTTCTTGTGAAACATCACTCAAATATTTAAGGTCTAACACCCTCTAAAATTTTGTTTGAGTGAGTTATGTTGAGATATATAAGCATTATCTAATAAATAATGGCTTGAATTGAACTAGTTTAACAAATTTGGACATCTATGACATAATAAAAAAATAGTTGAGTTCAATTTAGATTTATCCTTATTTCATTTAGTTCACTTTCTCCCTTTATTATCAATATTTAGACTTGTATGCTAATGTTGATCCTAAGAATTAAAATGGTACTCCATGTATCTCATTTTATTTTGACTCTTTAATATTAAAAAATCATACTTGAAGGCTTAATTTTATAAGTAACTTTTAAGAAAAGTGATAAAAGTTTATCAATTGTACTATCCATAGCTAGCATTTTGTTTTTTGCAAGATCATTTCAATCATATTAGATTAAACTAGATTCATCAATGGTTGCAATTGATTTCTTGAGGATTGAAGAGAGAATAAATAATGTTCCAGTTAACAAGTAGTTGAGGTGTAGTGGGTTTTCCTTATTTGTACAAGAAACCCTCTAGTAAAAAGGGAAAGCTCATGAGGGTATTTCTAAATGAGAGCAAGGCCTAATCCTTTGCCTACCCCAGAGGGGAAGTTTTTAATGATTGGTTGTAAGGATAAAAACTTAACAAGGCATTCCCTAAAACTATTAGGCTTTTTCTTTAGACTCTCTCTTTATTAATTTGTTGTATTTTGAATTTCTTAAATGAGGTTGACCCTAAAAAAATGCTTTGGGTTTCAACACCTAGTATTCTTTCTAATTACATCACTCATAAGCTTAATTTCCAAGTTATTATAGTTTCGACATTCTCTGTTCATAAAGATTAGTAGGGACGGGTGTTGGAACTTGAAATTATTTTCATATAAGTACCCCTATGACACATAGCCAACATGATACTTCAATTGAAATTAGGTAGAACATTAAAATGCCTAGAACGTGACTCAAACTTACAACCTATTGCTTGCTTAATATTTTGTTAGTCAACTTGGAAATTTTTGGTGAACAACATTGAGTTAGGGAAATTTTAATAAATACCAAGTTCAATTTTAGTAAGCAATCCTAAGTTATGAATAATTTATAAAAATTAGTATTAACATGCTAGTGATCTATTAGACATGTATTACATTCAACTCATAAGTTAAATATTGATTCAACAAAGTCGTGATCACTACCAAATATAACAAGAAAAGATCCACTAAGCCATAGCCCAGATGATTTACTTGTATAGATGTGCAAATGGGGGTGCAAGCTTAAGTTATAGATAATTTATAAAGATTAGTATTTACATACTAGGGATCTATTAGACAACCATTACATTCAACTCATTAAAGTTAAATACTAATTCAACAAAGTGACAATCACCATTAGATATAACAAGAAAAGATCCATTGAACCATAGCCTAGTTGGTTTATGTCAATAATTGAGGTCCCCAAGATGAGGATAACTGAATCCAACCAAGTATTAACAAGTTACATAAATATGCAACCTATGATGAATGAAAGTTTATGAAAATGATAGTTATGATAAACTAGAAAGAATGTAACACAATAACCTACAAATAGTGATATGAGTATGTGCGTAACAATGTGAACATAACAAACCAGGAATCAATATGTAAACATCATGATAATACCCAACCATTACTAATTAAATTAGAGCATGTAGAGCAAATTAGAATTGTTAATACTCACTACATCTACCTTACTATCACATGCCATAGTTCTGAGGCAAAACTTCAAACACTTGGAAGATAGTATTAAAAACTTGAAACCTTCATTAAATTTATATTAAAAACCAACCTTTGTAGTAACTTCCATATGCAAGATACATTGTCCAAGCATCAATCTTTGGTAGCTTAAACAAGGCAAATGACAAAAGCCTAAACATAACAAACTCCTTAGGAAGCACTTTTACTAACACCTATACGTCATTAAGCAAATAATTATGCATGAACATTTTGAATTTCATCGTGATGTTGGGCTTGGTTTTTTTTGCACTTAGCTCCAAATTCAAGGTTACTACAATTTAGCAACCATGATTGATAAATCAAATTTTATCTCAGCCATGATATTGGGTATCCAATATCGGAGCCGCGATATTGGATAGTGGATATCGGGGCATAAGATACGATGTCGCGTATCCGATATCATGGACGCATGCGGGCCTATAAATACAACACTTAGGCACATTATCCATAGATAGTTTCATTTCACACTTAGCAAAATTACATTAGTTTGTTTACTCAATTTTAGCACTTAGCACTTAGGAGTGTATGCCCACAATGTGATGTTTTGTAATTGAATGGAGTCCTTATTCAAGTAAGATGTACTTGTACATGTTTCATGCATGGAAATAAAGATTGAGATTACTCTACATCATTGTAGCATCACTTAGTCTTTATTGTTTACACTTAGAATAATTTTCCTATTTTCACTTAGCTTAATCATTACTATTTTCATTAGTTACTGATTTACTTTCAATGCAATTTACTATTCCTATTGTTAAGAGGAATGAGTACAACTAATCTTGAGCACTTAAGTGTGGCTGCTTGGTAACCTAGCAGTATGATCACTTGGTATGCCCAGTTGTGAGGTACTTGGTAATCCTAGTAGTAGTTACATGAAGTCCAAAGTGTGAACGGAAGGTTAGGATTGGATGCCAATCCTACTAGTAGATTAGCCCTATTTATTGTTACTTAGATTTAGAAGCCTTTACTCTTACCTTATGTATTCTAGGAGAATCATGGCCAACACGACATCATCTATCATATACCTCATCGTGAGTTAAACCATACACATCGACTTTGCTAGCTCACGTGTAAAGACAACGATCACGAACTCTAACCAATTACTTGCATAATCACATTGCCTTGTCTACAAAATTTGATTGGGATCATGTGTGAACACTCGTATCTTGTATGGTTGGGTGTTGGATACTCCACTACTCATCATTGGTGTTGTTGTAGAGGAGAAGTTAATGTTATGCTAAGTAATTGATTTCTTAAAGTTTGTTGTGTATGAAACACAAAGTCAAACCTTACAACTATAACAAAAACACATCTTAAAATAAGTAAATGTCTAAAAAATATACACATGGCTTCAAACAAAGATCAACCATCACCTACTAAGAAGACAAGAAAGAGCAATGACAAAATTATTAATGAAGAAGAATGGGGGATGCCAATGCAAACAAGAATCACTTATGCTCACACTAATCCTTACCATCAAGACAATCAAATGAGGTGAAGAGACATGCAAGGTAACATAGTCCTACCTCTAGAACAAGCAGCATTGAACATGCTCCAAACTGCCTTAAGGGAAATGCATTTGGACTAGATCTAGGAAGGTTATCATGTGACTCAGCACATGACCAGACCCTATGAACCCACAAGAGAGCAGATGAAGAAGGATGTTACCATGGAAATCAACCATGTACACAACAAAGGAAGGCAGGCCAACACTTCTGTTGTCTTGGAAGAACTTGATGCTAATACGTTTATTTTAGAACAACTCTATCAACACCATGAGGAGCCTTTGAAAACACCTATCATTAGACTTGAGGAACCTATCAAAGCTCAACGTTATTCTACTATAGTAGAGACACACAAGGGGGAGACTACTAACTCAAGGCATAAGCGGGACTCTAGGCCAAGGGTTCCTGCTAAATCCTACAAAGAAGCATAAAAGAGTCGTGAAAGGAGAGCTAGCTGACACTATTCTCCTACCACCTCATCTACCTCATCATGATCATCAGAGGGCTCTAAAAGGAGATGACACAAGTATTGGAACTTTGATAGGGACAAAAAGAGGACTCACGGTCATCATGATAGATATTCAAGGTACTTTGATATAGAAGATGAAGAACGTGAAAGAAGAAGAAGAAAGGACAAAAGAGAAGATCAGGAAAGGCATAAGCATAGAAGGGGTTACCTCTACAATATTGCATATGAACTCGACCACAATGATGAATCCCTTATGGCAACCTGAAGCATGATCAATATTCAGGAAGCTATTTACATGCCAACTAGCCACATAAGAGATACTTAGATCAAATGGCTAGATATGAACAATATGCCATGATTTGAAGGTGGTTACAACACTAATCCACAACATCAACTTTAAGCATTCCATAATGCATGTGCCCTTCAAAACATAAAGAGTGAGTGGTAGAAATTAGAGTTGTTTCCTTAAACACTTATCAAGGAAGTGGAAAGTTGGTACAAGTCACTAGAACCTAAATCCGTCAAATGCTAGAGTACCATGCTTGAAATTTTTAATAACAAATACCAGACCTATTCATGAGTATCAAATTTAAAAAAACAAATCAAGGGCTGGAAACAAGGGACTCACAAAACCCTTGATGCAGGAATGGATAGATATTATTCACTATTACATAGGTGCCTAGGCCATGGATTTTCATCAAAAAAATAGTTGAGACACATTGTAGATGGGTTTCAAAGAAAAATAAGAGAGACCCTTGGAGTATATGCCCAAGGAAGACTATTAAAAATGATTGTCCATCGTATTCAAAGACTAATCGATCAAGTGGCAAAAGAGGAAGGTGAATTAAGGAAAAGGGAATCATTTGAAGAGTACAACAGGGATCCATCAATTAGAAAGAGAGATGCATGAGTGTGTGATACCCAAGAGGAAGAAACCTTGGACAAGGCAATGAGAAAAGAGACGCTACCGATCCAAAAATCTGTTATTGATGTAGTAGCACATGTAGCAAAAATGTGGGACAAAGTCAATGAAAGGTGTACCACAACATTAAAGATTGTGGAGGAGAGAGTGGAGCAGCCTTCACAAAAGGCAAAGACAAGAGAAAGAAGAAGGAGTTTGGACAAAAAGGAAAAGTTGCTTCAGTTGCTGAGGTCTCAAATATAAGCTCTACAGATGACAACAGTTGTACTGTGTGTTAGTATGAACATTCCAAGGGATGTTGTCTAGCTATGACACATCTACAAGAAATAGGGGCATATGCACTTAATCCCAAATTTGTTCAAAAATAGATGCCCAAATGGTTACCTTATCCTCAAGGTAACTGCAGATAGAACCTTCAACCAATGTATTATCCTAGTGGAGCTTTACCATAGCTGAAGGAGCAGTACCATCAATAGTGGAAATAGCCTTAATTCTGGGCTATGCCACCAACTTGCCAAAAATATCCATGTCGATAGCCAAGTCCAAATGGATATTTCGTCTAACATCTCATATCACCTAATCATGCAAATGTTTAGACCCCATAGTACTATTTAGGAAAGTACCACAGATCAATGCCACCAAGGACTGATCCCAACTCATATGTACATTCGCCAAAAATCGGTCCTTTTACTCAACACTTAAATCCTATGCCACAAGTGCCTCCTCTTACTATGCAGGGGAGCTTGCCATCACAACCTTAATAAATAAGTGCTACAAGGGCAATCGATATGCATGAGAGTTGGGTTACTTATAAGTCGCAACCCAAGAAACAAGCGTTCTTCAAAAAAAGTTTAAAAAAGACTCAATAGATGGGGAACACATCTAACTCCATCCCATCCACATTAAGTCCTTCTTAACGTAGTAAGGTTTCGACTTCGTCAAGTTCAAATGTCACAACTGTCATGCTCACATAGAAAGTAACTCATTAGATCAAGGTAGGGGCTCTCCCATAGAAGAGAATTGATCTAGGAAGTCCCTTGATTTATCTCCAAATAGTAGGACAAAAATCATGTGAAGCTCTATTGGATTCTAGGTCTAGAGTAAGTCTAATATCTCAAGACATGTATGAGGCCTAAAACCTCCCATCACTAAAGAAAAGTAACATTCACTTAGAGCTTGTAGACTAGTTAATCACAATTCCACTTGGACAAGTGAATGATGTGATTACCACCATTAGTGGCTAGTCTTATCCTATTGATTTTCTAGTCATTTATGTGGAGAAAAATAAGGGAGAATTCCCAATTATCATGGGAAGAGCTTGGCTTAGCGTTGTGGATGCTAAGCTTAAAATTTGTGATTTGTCCTTGGAAATTTCCAAGGAAGATGAAGCTGGAATCATACACAGACAAAGGGTTCCATGCATCACATACAATGATCACAAGTGCAATCGCATGAAAAGAATTTGAGTTATTAAATGAACAAATACTAAAGCATGCAAACAATGTGTAGAAACAAGATGTATACAAAATTGCCTGTATGCAATAGCCACTTAGCAAGATGACACCCAGTGTAGAAACTCAATTTGATAAATACATGGAACTAGAAGAACATATCATCAATACCTACATTGTAAAAATAGATAAGTTGGAACAACTAAGGAAAAGACACTCTTACCCTTAGAACAATTAGGAGAAAGAAATTGACTGGGGACACTTGGAGATCCCATACACAATCGAATCAAAACTATTGGAATTAAAACCCCTACCAGCAACATTAGAATATGCATTCTTGAACAACAAGAAGCTAGTGATTATCAATGCCAACCTAGACAAAGAGAAAAAAAGGAAAACTACTAGAAGTGCTCAAGAAATCTGTCACATTTGTGTGGTCTTATGATGAGATCATAGGAATTGATCCATGAATTTGTCAACATCAGATCTACATCGATCTTGTAGTCAAACAAAAATGTCAAGCTCAATGAAGGCTTAATATTAAACTCAAGGAGGTATTCAAGTAAGAATTGGAAAAGTTACTAAAGGAAAAATTCATTTATCTAATTGAAAATAGTGAATGGGTAAGTCCTTTGGTAATAGTTCCAAAGAAAGAAGGCAAATGGCATATCTGCATCAATTTCCAGTTGTTGAATTCAGCCACGTTTAAGGATTAGTTCCCATTGGCATTTGTTGATCAGGTCCTGGATGCAATATCAAGACATGAGTATTAGAGTTTTTTTTATTGGTATAGTGGATACAATCAAATCTGCATTACACCAAAAGACCAAGAGAAAACCATGTTCACCAATCCATGGGGACCGTTTGCTTACAGACATATGCCCTTTAGTCTATGTAATGTACCAGCAACCTTCCAAAGACTAGTTTTAAGCATCTTCCAAAAGCAGATAGGCAATGGTGTTGAAGCTTGTATAGATGATTTTTTCATGTATGGGCTAGATTTTAAATAAGCACTAGATCAGCTAGAGTAGGTACTCAAACAATGTGTTGAAACCAATCTAAAGCTCAACTGGCAAGAAAGCCATCTTATGGTCCAAGAAGGCATAGTGCTGGGACACAAAATTTCCCAGAAGGGTATAGAGGTAGATCCTAAAAAAATTAGAGTCATCAGAAACATCACTTAATGAACACAAATAGTAAAATATGTAAGATCCTTTTTGGGCCATATGGGATACTATAGGGGATTAATTGAAATTTTTCAAAGATAGTCATATCGCTTATAGAACTCACGAAGAAGGATGCACCCTTTGAGTGGATTGAGTCATGTGAAAAGGCATTTGAAGCTCTGAAGTAGAAATTAGTAGAGACACCAATCCTCC
Source organism: Gnetum montanum (assembly GCA_015680685.1). Lineage (NCBI taxonomy): Eukaryota > Viridiplantae > Streptophyta > Gnetopsida > Gnetales > Gnetaceae > Gnetum > Gnetum montanum. The sequence goes on from MNCI01021775.1 coordinate 118,184, forward strand.
AAGCTCTGGATTGATCAAGATCTTTTCACATCATGACTGATGCCTCCAACTATGCACTTGGTTGGTGCAAGACTAACACAACTAGATGATCAGAAGAGATCTTACTACATACATTGTGCTAGCAGGAGCATCATTAAAGCACAACTAAAAATTCATACATTACATGCTTGATTACCAAATCTATGTCCACACTAATCATAGTGCCATCTAATTTTTAATGAACAAGCCAAAGGTTAACCCTAGAGTGATAAGATGGCTTGTGATTCTTCAAGAGTTTGACATCACAATGATTGATAAAAAAGTGATAGAAAATGTTATAGCTAATCATTTGTCAAGGTTGAAATGGGATGCAAACAAACCAGTAGAACATTTATCAGACCAATTTGTTGATGAGGACTTGTTTACTAGAATAGTAAAGGTTGTAAATCCAACAAAAAAGCCATGGACTGGAACGTACCTGACTTATCTCACAACACAAGAGCTTCTTATTGAATGGAGTAGAAAACAACATGAACAATTCCTTTACAAAGCCAAATGATACATGGAAATAAATGGTAACTTGTACAATATCTATGTAGATGAGCTTGTTAGATTATGTGTGCTTGATTGTGACCAACAAAGAGTTTTAGAAGACATCCATGAAGGCCCGTGTGGTGGCCACTATGTAGGGTGAAAGAAAGCACTTAAACTGCTGATGGTAGGCTATTTTTAGCCTACTCTGTTTAGAGATGCCTACACTTTCGCACAATCTGGTGAACTTTGCCAAAGAAAAAAACATAAACAATTCCTTTACAAAGCCAAATGATACATGGAAATAAATGGTAACTTGTACAAGGTTTCTGCAGATGGGCTTGTTAGATGGTGTGTGCCTAATTGTGACCAATAAAGAGTTTAGAAGTTGCTCATGAAGGCCCATGTGGTGGCCACTATGCAGGGTGCAAGACGACACTTAAACTACTGATGGTAGGCTATTTTCAACTTACTCTATTCAGAGATGCCTACACTTTTGCACAATCTTGTGAATGTTACCAAAGAGATGGGGGAATTATAACCAGATATGAAGGGCCACAACATTGGATACAGCCACCGGAACCCTTTGATATTTGGTAAATTTATTTTATGGGACCCATTCAACCGATGTCAAATAGGAAAGCATATATTATCGTGACTATGGATTTCTGCACAAAGTGGGCAGAGGTAGCAACAATAAAAGACTATACAACAAAAACAACTACCAAGTTTTTTCAAAAACATGTGGTGAACAGATTTGGAGTACCTAAAATGCTTATATTAGACAATGGAACCCACTTCACCAATGCTACCTTTAAGAAACTCATGCAGCAACTTGGGGTTAAATCATAAATTAACAACACCATATCATCCCTAAGAAAATGGTTAAGCTCAAGTCATTAATTGTGAAATTACTAGAATACTTACTAGGATGATTAGTAGATTTAGATGAGACTGGAGTATGAAATTAAATGATGCTCTATGGGCCTAGAGGAAATCCTAGAAACTCCCTATTGGGTACACCCCATATAAGTTAGTCTATGGCAAGTTGTTGATGCTTCCAATCCAGGTAGAGCTTCATACTTTAGCTATTTCTAGTAAACTTGACCTTGATTTGAGTTTAGCTTAGAAAGAATGTCTAATGAATTTGAATCTTTTAGATAAGAATCAGCTAGTAATACATATGGGTAGTGAAGTTCACAAGAATTACTCCAAACTTAGGCACAATTCATGGATAAAAAATGTAACCATACAATTGAGCGACAAGGTCCTTTATTATAATCCTAATCATTTACCCCAAAAAGCTAAATTTCAGACACTTTGGAAGGGACCATACATTGTGCATGTCACTTATCCATCTAGTGCCTTAAATATCCACCACCCATCCAGCTCACATAAGCTTATCCTTGTTAATATCCAAGAAGTCAA
>MNCI01021775.1:147198-162535 GCA_015680685.1 Gnetum montanum
ATATTAACTAAGAAAGCAGTAAATAACAATTAATTAAATGATTAATTAAACTAAGTGAATGCTGCAATGATGAAGTAATCTTGATCTTTATTACCGGTCATGTGCGTGTCCAAGTATGTCACACTCGAATAAAAGAGGCCATACAATTACAATCATCACACTGCGGGCATGCACTGAGAGAAAGGGTTGAGAGGAAAAACTGACAGAAAGTCCCTACTTTAACACTGAGAGCTAAAATCAAAACTTAACACACCCAACTCCAATCTTCCTACCTCTTATTTATAGATGAGGAGACAGGTTGCAATATCGCATACATGATATCGCGTACACGATATCACGTTGGCTATGATATCATGTACGTGATATCATAGCCAACAACCAACAACACACAACTCATCACCTCTCATTTGCATTATTTCTTTTCATTGTTGTGGAATGGATAAAGAAATCACCTTGTATTGATCTAGGAACCATTTATTGTGGTGACTCAAGGCATCAAAATCAAGGATTTCTTTATATCAAGTATTATTCTAATTAAATGTAGGAGAAAAATTAAATATATTACACAATTATCAAATAAAAAAGATAAAAACTTAGCATCCTTATTATACAAATTTAATCATCATCATTATCATCTTAGCTTTGTCCCAACAAAATGGAGCTAGATTATTGTATGAATTTAATCCTAACTTGGAAATCATAACTTAATGAGTGAGCTTATTATTTTGTTTATACTAAGTTTCAAATTTAAAGAGCATTCCTTCCTAGTCAAATGGTTGGCTTGAAACCTTGCACTTGAAGGAACTAGGTTCAAAGCATTGTAGTGATACCTTTTTCCACTTATTATGCCTAGGGGGTATGTTCTAGATTTGCTTGTTGATCATCTTGAACACCCAAGGTTGGAACCCATGATTTCCTAGTTGCCAAACCAAAGTCTTAAGTCCAACAAGGTGGCCACTAGACTGATTTGACTAATTTGACCAGTTGAACCATTGATCATCATCTTAGTGTCTTTATCCTATGTACAATGATGATTTGCAATGGATCTTGAGGTGTTTACTTGATATTTTCTTTGCCTTTATACTATTTTTGCTACATGTTCAAGACTTTGTATCACACTTAGTATTCTCTCAATTCTTTTATTTTTATTTTACTTTTTTTTATGCACTAATGTTTCTTTGTTTGCAATTTGAATATTTCCCTTGCATTCAATCTTTGCTTCTTTACTATATTCATTAAGGGCCAAAAATAACTATACATGCATATAATGCATTGGGTATCCGTTATCTTAATCGTCTAATTTGTTCTTCTCAGCTCACATTTCATTTTCCTCGTGAACAAGCTACAAGCTCATATATCTTGCGAACTTTTTTTTATCTTTAAAATATTTATTTCTAGATTTGATAGATTCCAAGCAATGATTATTGATAAATTTTATTTTGATTATTAATTGGGATATTTGTTAAAGTCAACCGCACTTTCAATTTCCTGTAGTACTCATCACTCATTCGCTATACATTTTTAATATTGTATAAAAGTTGAGGGACGCAGTAACAACCAGTTCCAGTTTTATTGTATACTTTTGTCGGTGCGTTTTGTTTAAAGACAAACGTCAATGTAATGTTTCGTGCAATGATTTCAACCTTGCTCAAGATTTATGCAATAGTACGCTGGTTCTCTTGCATGGAAATTTTCTTCATTCTGTCCTGTTTTTCAAGGATGATACCATGTTCCAGTGTTATTGGATATCTGATCAACTTTGGGAGCGAATCTGAACCCTGAATTTTTCTTCTATTCTTGCAGACGACGAGAAGGAGAATCCGAAATTGGGAGGAGAATTTCGGCAAAAGCAACGGTTAAAATCGCGTGATGTTTTCCTTGCTGCTTTACCATTGAGGTAATGGATCGAATCGTTCGCTTTAACATAAAATCGACAGGCTCTTTCATCATAGAATATGTCCGAAGCATCGTATTTAATTTAGAATAGTCATGCTTACGATTCACCGGGCCATATGTGTTTTTTTTTCAAAGCTCTACCTGTGCATTGGATTGGATTTGTATGTTGTACGGTAGCAGTATGAGTACCATGTTTGTAGTGGTACGAGATATTGCTAAACGGGATTCATTATTGTTCCTCTTCGCATCTGGATTATTACCGACGAATAGATTGATTAAAGTAGAGTCTTACTTAATTCCTCTTAACTATTCAATTTGTCAGCAGCGGCTTCCCTTTTCATGCTTCCGTTCTTTCAGGATCCACGAAGATATAAGGTTTTTCGTTGCTGCATGAACGTACCGTAGCATTTACCTATCTACAAATTTCTATGGTAGACAAATGGTACCAATTGAGAACTTTGTACCCTGGAGAAAGGTATGACTAAAATTAAAAGATCGAACTTGTTTGAATAAAAAAAATGTTTAATTTATAAGAAAATAAACGTGCTCATAACTTTGATCCATTGCGTTATGCTAGCCCGGGATATTTGCAAAGTCTAATGCATTTATCTGACTTGTGAAGTTGCCTGTACAACAATGGACCTTTGGGACGCAAAAGGAAATTGTTTCTCATTAAGATTTGCAACCTAACTCGTAAGATTGACATTCGTCTTCCTTTTTTCCTGCTCGCGGGGATTATTTTCGATGCTTCTGACATTCTTAATGACAAAGGGGTCACAAATGGTTTCATATGGAAGGAGTCTTTCTAGGAACTCCATGACAAAGAAATTGCTAATTGAACTTGCATTATGGCAAGGATATTACAGCAGAAGTTTCTTTGCCATAATATTTCAGCTGCAGCTTCTTTGTTGCAAAAACTAAATCATTCTACAATTTTGTTCCTGTCTAATTTCTGCTCGTGATTTCACACTTTGTTTAGAGGATAATTTCTGTTTGTGATTTCACATTTTTGTTTATTTCCTCCATCATAGCTTTAACTTTTTTGATTCCGCCCTTGCAAGGAAAAGTTCTTAAATCTAATATAGGAATTGTAAAACTTAGATATACAACAGAATATAGTTTTGAAAACTTGCAACCATATGTTATTGATCCCTGCTGTCATCAGCTTTGCAAACCATCTTCGCAGCTTTTGATGAATGTTAAAACCCTGTGAAAGTGCTTGGTACAATCAATTCTTTTTTCTGCAATTCTCCATGTTGTGCTTGTCTCTGTTCTTTCATTTGATTTTTCTTCTGAGCTATAATTTTCTATGGTGCGTTCTTCTATGTTATTTCCATTGGTTATATGTCAGTGTTTTCCTGGTGGTTTAGTAGCTAGATTTGTTTTCTAGTTTATCTTTTTTAAGTACTTTATTTGTCTTCATATTGCCTTATGAATTATGGAGTTTGGCAAGCCTTTCTACATATTAGAAAGCTTTTAAGATTACGCTCATTTCTCTAGCATACAATAAGGCAAGATATGGCAGCAGAGGAATGAGGAACTTGCAGTAGTAGTTGAGATAGTTTAGGGTTTAGGATGCCATTCACAATAAGGATTCACTTTAAAGGGATAAAATATTAGAGGTGGCAGATATGATGAAACAGAATGTTAATATACAACAATTCCAATGTCCATGAGAGCACTAATTAGCAGAGTAAAAATGGGGATCATGTCATCTCCAAGTTGAAGATGGAAGATGGAATAACGAGCAGCATGAAGATAGAATATGTCGACTGTGTTTCCTACAAGTGGTAGAAGATGAACAATATGTATTCTTAGAATGTTCTGGAACAAATTTCTTCAGAAAAAAATGACAATTCTCTAGTTACGCTTTGTATGAGCTATTCAAGCTACCAATGTTGATGCTTAGAAATTATATGGAAGATGTGTTCAAGTTACATGAATATTGGACACATCTTGTGTACTCAAGATTTATTGCTACTGATGTGTTTTGCACAAATTCATTTGTCTGGCAGGTCCTCTAGGTCTATACAGACACAATAAAATATCAGTATTGGTATTAGTATCAAAATCGACTTGAAACACAGTAGTTGTTGTTGCTACACACTTTCTATAAGAGAAAATCAGTGTTTCACAAGTCTTCTAGATGCAGGGATGGGTCCTCAAATGCATTTCGGGGTGGGAGGGTTTTTGGGAATGTTATGGGGATGCAAGTGGGACATGAGAAGGAATAGTTTTGGGGTACTGAAGATTATAGATAAATTTGCTGGAGATTCTTATCAATGAGATGTTTCTGAGATTTGCATTGCAATTTGGACGACAAAGCATTTTGGCAAAAATTTGAAACAATGAAATTAGTTGTATGTAGAGCATAGATTACATTTTGGGACATCTAGGTTACACCACGTCCTACCTGCCCTGAAGCATTTTGTGACACGTCCCCATCCTTAAGAGGTCCTGAATGTCAAATTTTTGCTTAGGATGCATGCCTGCATAATGGAGGAGAAAATCCTTGGAGCAGAAACATGGAGCAATCCCTTTAGTTTGAAGCTATCTGTAGAAACCCATTTTTGCTTTATGGAAATTGCCAAACTGAAACTCCCCTAGAATAAATCTTTTTAACTCTGCAATGATGGAAGGTCTTCCCCTAATGGCATGGATGCCAAAAGGAGAAGTGAATGTATGTGAAGGTATGGAAGTGTTTTTGGTTTTAGTGGATTGACTGAATACAAGTGGTACCAAAAGACCTTCTAGAAAACAGTGTTAGTATATGTACAGAGTTCTGTGGAATGGTGGGAAAGATGTAGATGCAAGGACAGATAGTATTATACTTGTTAAGAGAAATTTGAGAGTATCCAGGGAACTACTGCAAATATTAAAAGCTTGTCAATATAACACTAACAGTAGAGAAGGGAAGAGTATGCCATGAAAAGTAGATGTTTCTCTAGTGAACATATATGCAAACATGCATACTGTTTATCTATATCACAAACTTTATGAAACAATCTGCTGCTAACTTCAGAAAATGTTGTTTGGGAAGTGCTTTAGATGGAAAGGAAAGCAGTGTTATGCTTGTTAAAGACTGTTTGAGGATTTCTAAGGAACCATTGCAAATATTAGAAATGTCAACTATGGAGCTCTTTGAGAAGAGGAAGGAAGAGCCATTCATGCAAAAGAGTAAATGTTTCTCTAGGAAACACAGAAGACGTGCTGAAACAATTTGCTGTTGACCTTCTGAAAATGCTGGTCAAGGATTCAAGAAACAAATTTGGATAGCATTAATGTAGAGTTAGTAGAGTTGCTGTTAGGGATGTAGATGCATGCTGGAAAATCATCCGCCGTCTTCAAAAGAGCAGACAAGCTGTCCTCAGTCAGTGTACTCAAATACAAATGCTCTACAAGTAAAATCAAACACCTTTTGAGGTAGAGCATGAGTTCGGTTTTCAAAGGAAATGTTTTTATAGTAGTACAGGGGTGAGCAGACAGTGAAGGAGTCAGTAGGGGGGTTTGAGGGGGTAGTCAATCTAGCTACAAACATGGCAACTAACTGGCCTAGGTGTATGTATTTTTGGAATTAAATGAAAAGGTTAAATTCACACACATGGACTTGCAGTAGAAAATTCTTTAGTAAAACCAAAACACGTTTGTTTGCAAAAATGCTTATTGAGAGAGGAAAAAATATTGGTTGATGATGCTGATGAGCCAAGAGAGGATGAAGCATAATGGAATAGAAGCTACTTCTGCAAAGACTTCATCTTTACAGTTGCCAAGTGGTTTCATTCACCTATTGGCTTGAATCAAAGTTGATATGCATCAAGGAAAGAAAATAGAAGTTGGAATGTATTTCTTGAATAATGATGAGTCCATCCATAATTTTGTGAGGATCTGTTTATGCCCATTTTTTTTAATCATCAAGCAAATTTTCAATTTAAGCATCAAGGAACTTTATTTATAGCCTATGATTATGATTGTAGCTAAGGACGCTTAAATGAATTTGTGTTGAAGAACAATAAAATATGACTAAAACCAACTTTTTAGTTTGTTGATATTGTATTAGAAGACGAAATTATGGATATGGTAGATTACTGCTGGATTTTGGGCTTGGAAATGTTGACCAATTTTTAAATAATAATCGTGTAATTGAGTTTGCCTCCCTTATATTGCACTGTTAACCATGAGAGATAAGAGAAACCAAATGCAGTTTGCATCCAAGGATGCTTGATAGATGGAAATAAATAGTATCTCTGGGTAGTAAAGATTTAACTGACAGTTTCTGGCTGATAGTATTTGTATGCGAAAATTCTTAGCTAAAGTGTTGCTGGAAAATTCCTGCATGAAAGTGGGCTATGTGAAAGTGGCTCAAAGTCCTAGGTTCTTAACTAATGGCTATGCAACAAGTAGCAAGTGTATTTACACTTTGATACCCAACCAAACAAAAATAGGCAATTTTGTGCTTTACCAGTTCAAAATCATAAGTGATCTGTGCAATGTCTTTTGCTAATGTGACCTATTACGGTTTCACTTTTTCGTAGTTTATTATATTTTAAGTTAAATTGCAAAATTAACAATTTCTTATCTGAATTGCAAATGTAAATATTGGCAATCGCTTGGAGCTGACAACTTTTTTCAGGCTGATAAAATGGCAGAGTCTGATGGACAACGAGGACTTATTTTAAAGAACAATCCCACCATTCAGGAATTTCTAAGAAGGATAACAGCAAAGGTAAATACAGATGTACAAATTTGTGATTCAACTGCAGCTAGTTATGTACCTTCCGATGAAGTACCTTACTCAACGATCAGAGATCTGTGGTTACAACAAGAACCCTCTCTGAGACCAAGGCTTTCTACTCTTCTTTCTGGTATTGAATTTGTCTACGACAGTCCCAAGCCTAGAGAAAAGGTATTTGTTCTATGCATTTTCTTTCCGAGACTGATGTGTTTAATTTTGTTTCAAATATCTTGAGGCTGACTGTTTAAATGGTCAATAACATGCTGCTATGATCTATGGTGTGCTTAGAGCAAGGAGCTAAAGGAAAGGCTTCAAAGGCTTCAAGAAATAGCAGATAAGAAAGCATATGATAAACTAGTTAGTGATGTTGTATCAGAAGATAATGAAAAAGAGCCATTTTCTTCGTATACTACACAACTTGGATTTGGTATTTTCCAGTCTATAACATTATCATGAGGTTTTATTTTGTCTTAAAATTTTTTTTATTTTTAATAAAATTTCGTTTCAAAAAGCAAAAATATTTCAGCTATTAGAATCAGTTTTATTATTATCTTCCTTGTCTGCTGATTCTCTTTGTAGCATAGATTATATGGTAGGTATCACATACATTTTTTAAGGTTGTTGTTCAATTTTGTCTATGTCAACTAATATATTTTATTTTTATGTCATGCAACTTTGTAGAAAACGTGGACAAAACCAGCCACTATAGACCCATAGTTTCTGAAAAGTGAGAACATTTTATAATACTTTACTTTTATGGGCTGCCGTACCTTTTATTCGTTACATTTCTCAATGAGTCCATGCACGAGTTGTTGCCTAGATATTTCAAGCTATGTACTGCTAGTAGGTCTTGTCAATATTCAACTTTATTATTTCAGTGGCACAATGATTTCTATTTTTAGACATATCAAACCTTAAATTCTAGTCATGTACAGTGGTTTACTATAGTTCATCTTTAGATGTGATTGGGAGCACTCATTTATATCTAAGAGAAGGGGAGTAACAAGCCTCAGTGAAGTCATGGTATTTAAATTGCATAGAAGAAGAATACATATTTCCCCACTTGGATGGCAAGGAGGAATTTCAAATTGATGAGCCTGGAAATTATGGTGAAGATCAAGAAACATATATGTAAACTGAAACTAAATTTTTGCTTACTTCTATTGAGATCCTCTTGGATCTATTAGACAGAACTGTTTCAGAATTACTTTTACAGAAATTTTTTTAATCCATAACTTAGCATTGCTCATTGGAATTGAACTTGTGACTTAGGGTCTCCATGCCAAGGCGCTTACCACTGACCTAACTTCTTATTTTAAGAAAGCCATACCTGGATGCTACCCTTGGTGTTACATTCTGTTTGACTGATATGATGATGATTTTGTTGAATTAGTTTTTTGTGGAGGTTATAGATCATTAATAGGAAAAGGAATATGATACGGAGGATGAGTACTGAAATAATTCCTGATAATAACAACAAAGAATCCATCTAAAAACATCCAATGCTGACTTTTTAGCAACGTTTAATTCAATCTGAATCCAAATATTTTAATTATCAGAAATGAAATTTACTGCAACACATTTCTGACAACATTTTAATTTAATCCCCAATTAAGGCTTGTACTGAGGATGAAAATTTGTATCCAGGTGGATTTAAGTTAATTAAGTGAATCTACATTCCTAGAGGGTTTTTAAAAATATCATAGTAAGGAAATTATGTTTTATTGAGATGGTTAAAAGTATTTTATTTCAAATCTAAATTTATATAATTTTCAGGGCCTAAAATCAAAATAAGCTATTGAATGTCGTTGGAACTAAAGTTACATTAGATGTACCCTGGGAGATACTGTCAGCAAAATACTTTGGTAAAATACAGGCAATAAGCAGTGTTTAACAAGTCTCTAGGGCAGTGGAATGTGAGGACTAATGGATTTGTTTGGGTACAGGATGGTTTTTGATGGATGTTGTAATGGATGTTGTAGGGATGCATTGAGGACAAGAGGAGAAATAGTTTTATCCAATATGTTATACAATGGATCAGCTAGCAAGCTATTGAAGATTATTGATCAATTTGTTGTAGGTTCTTATTCTTGGACCATTTCAGAAATTTTTATTGTAAGTTGTATGGCAAAGCATCTTGGATACATGTTAAGACATAGGGAAGAGCTTTAGTTGGCACCTAGAACATGTTTCTAGGGACATGGTCTCATCCTTGTGTTTGGGCATACATCCTTGTCCTTGGGACATTCAAAACCCCAGATTTTACATGGGGAGGGTAATGATATAGCTATGCTTCAAGCACAACTTGAACTCAGAACTTCTTCCCTGTAAGGAAATGAGCTTATTGATTAAGCTATGGTTTTATTAGCCTAAAATAGGCATTATACTCTTTTGAAGTACGAGAATATCTATTTATCTTTATTTGAAACCAAAACTGAAACTGAGGTTTTATTATATCCAAAGACCCAAAGGATCTATTGGACATGCATTACATTGGTTTCATGAAAGTCAAATATTGACTCAACAAACTGGCCAACTAACACTAGGTGAAACAAAAAATGATCATATAGACCTTTTGTTGCAATATTATATTACTGTCTCAAATGTTGAGTCTGAGGGCAACTAAGAAAAACTTGATGCTCATCCTCAAGATCTCTTGACCTAGATAGTGTACATGTGTTCTTCTCTAGGAAGTTGCATCCATCTTCCACTTTCTATCCTCAGATGAAGTAAGCTCAAACGAAGCTTGCTAATGAAAATGTGACATTTCATCAAGAGTATTGCCATTTCATTGAAAGTACAATTTTGTTTTTGGGAAGAAATTCAAGCTGTATTAATTCTGAAAAAAGCTGCACATAGGTAGAGCTTGGGTCAATGTGGCTGACCCCATACCCCCAACAGGTAAGGCGCTACGGCCTCTTTGCTGTGTAAGCCCCCTTACTAGCCCCCTTCAAATCTTCCTCACGGACTAGTTTTGATTCCTTGCATCATTCTCGACCCCTCCAGAGCCTCGCAGGGCCTTGAACCCTACACCCCACTATATGTCCCCATCCCTTGTCCAAGCATTCGGGTACTATTTGCTTGCCCCTGAACCCTTCCTGCACTGTTTTGCAACCGAACCCTTCCCTTTTGTAGACTCCCTGCTCTCTGCCAGGTGAGCAGTTGCAGTATTCACCATAGCCTATGTGACGGTAGGACTTGTTCTCATTTCTTGCCATTGTTCGATTTTCGCAATGAGTTGTGGCAGCCTTGCATGGTGTTGCCCTGAATGCGCATGGAGGTTGCTTCCTCCTGTGCCTCTTGTCACAGGTTCTCCCACTGCGACTGCCACAAAGCATGTTCAGCCATCCATGCTTGGTCTGCCGTTGGGTGACACTCCTCCGCTAAGTCCTGACCAGCCATGGACTGCATTGGTGCCTCTGCCCCATCAGGCCCCCAACCATGCCACCCTACTAGCCCCGATGCCACACCAGAGGCCTTACCTCCAGTTTCTTGTGGCACAGTCCTGGGCCCCTGTGCCTTGCCACGTCGTTGGTGATACACAAGTGTGGGTGCCAGTGACGGAATTGGAGTGCCTATGCGCCAAAGCACCATTATAACTCCCTAGTGTCGCTTAGGCCACCTCCAACATAGTGACTCCTAGAGGAATTGGGGCACATTAATGGGGGTGCTTTGCCGAATGCATTTTAGAAACACGAAATGAACCCCACTAGCTTGTGGGGGTAGCTGTATTGAACGAAATATCTTTCAACCAAGATGGTCACTTCCCTCCACACCCCCTGCAACGCTGACCATTAGATATGGTCGTTGGCCATCCGAGGGATTGCGCTTAGGAAGAATTCTGCTGCGTCCGTTTGTGTTCAGACCACCAGTGCGATCACCTTCCCCTCCGTTGTGACCCCTAAAGCAGCTGCCAACATCGGCACCAAAATAGTGATCCTCCTACCCCTAAATTTTGTCTCATTGCTTGCCTAGTTTTTGAAGAACTGCTCGGCAGGTATCCCCTATTCTCCTTCCATGCGTTGTAGAAGCTCTACCTAACCCATCCACTCAACTAAAGCCCATAAATCCATTTGCGCCGCAAACTCGGTCCAAGATGGTTAACAAATAGTGAACTTTTGAATTTAATTGATTACCTCATATGCATTCCAAATAAATTTTTTCTTGTTTTCTACATTTGACCATAACTTTGTTAAACTCATTGCCTAACCAACTTATGAATGTGCTTTGGACTACATTGTATCTCCTCCAATGAGACATTGCAAGTCTTCAACCATTGAATCCCTTGGAAATACCATCCCTACTCTTTTGTGTCTTAAAGAACTGCTTTAGAAAATTTGATTTGTTTTGTTTTTGTCAGTTTTTGACTAGATGCAATACATTGACAAATAGCTTCTGCTTCTAAAGGAAGTAGATTACACTCTAGTAGGAGCATGGAATAGGGTGTTTATACCTTCATTTTAAATTCATCAAGTAAAAATAGCTTTCATACTTTTTCAACGACCTTCCAATTTTTAACACTCTGGTCCCCAAATTATGCATTCATATAACATAGTAGGATAATGACTCTCTAAAAGATTTGTTTTCTGACCTTCCAAGCCCAAACTCCTAATGCCTTGCATTTGTTTTTAATTGCATAGAGAGTTTTTATACCTTATGCTATTCTATCCTTAATGCATTTATTTGATCTAAAATTTTTCACAAATTGAAGACCCAAGTATCTAAAAGAGTCCATGATTTGTGCATTCTAAGTACCAAATTTAAAATTATATTATGTGTTTCTTGTTCCCCATATTATCATTTTAGTTTTCTTTACATTGACTTTTTATTCAAAAGAAATGAAAATTTTTTCTAAGCTTTGCATCATATTAGAGTTACCTTTCTCAGATGTAGATATCAAAGCAACATCATCTGCATAAAGTTGTAGGTTTCCTGCTTGAGAACCTGTTGTCCATCACATATCCAATCCTGCCATCTCCTCAATGAAGAAACCAAAAAGAGTTGGGATAAAGACAGCTTTGCTTCACCCCAATTTTGCTGCAAAATTTAATTTAATTGTTTGAGTCACTATCTTTGAGCTTGATGGTAACTTCTTTATGCAACTTCTGAGTCATTCTATTTTATATTTCTTGCTTTTCTTTTGTTTTTGGGTTTTAGTGGTATGTATGAAAGGACCGTTGTGGGTGACTGTATGTTGGTCCAAAGAAATCAGAATAAAAAAAATATTTCATCTGGATTTGTCATTCTTGATTTTTAATGGACTGTTAAACTAGTTCAGATGTTCATAATTAATCACTGTGTCAAACACTGTTCTAGACAGCTGCTATTTATAGAACAACTTTCAGCATATTTGATGTCACATAGGAAGCATAGCTCATCTAACAGAATCAACAGCAGTAAGTGTGTTGGCATTTACGGAAGAATGACAACTGCATTTGATTATTGAAACTTGGTTTTCTATTGAAGCCGTTCTAGGATTGAGAGTATTTTAATGATGATGCTCATATATACCTGAATTTGTGAATGTTTTTTTTTTCTTGAACAGGTAGAAAAAGCAAGTTTGATTACTAAATTAAGATTATGAATGCTTTACATTAGAGATAAGATTAACAAGCTAACACTCGATACTGAATGTTACAAATTTTGTAGGTTTACAGGTTCTCGTCACTATGTTTGCAGGGTACTTGTTTGGCCATTTAGCATTCCGCTCACTTTTTGGTAACAACCCGGCAATGGTAAATTTACAGCCTGTTATAATAATCTATTCTAGCAATATGTAATTTTAAGTTTGCGATAATGCTTACCGCTGTGAATAGCTAATTAAAATTCTTGTTTTCTGAAGTTTCACTACTCTAATTGCTCGTTTAATTCATTCTTTCACAGAAAGCAGCAGGTGGAATATGTGGATTAATTTGTGGAATGTTGCTTGAAACAGTTATTTTCATTTTCAAAAGTTCTTTCACAAGATTGCCATCAACGAAAACCAGCTTATCAAAGGCAGCCCCATCTCATGTTAAAATGAAGAAAACTAAATTGTTGTAGCAGAGTCCATTGTAAAAAACCCGATTGTACTGAAAATGTTACTGGAAGAATAAATGTTATTTGGTAATATCGATCATTGTTTTCAATACAATATTATTTAAACTTTTTAAACGACATACAGCGCTTTTGATTTTACCTGGTTTATATTTTTCTCAAAATTTACGAACATGGCTTTTGGGAAAACATGATTGATCAGGGCTAGAATTTTGAGGATTACTATAAAATGCAAGTGTTTCATCATTTTTAAGATAAATACAAATATTTTAGTTTTCGTTATGAAAAATTGAAAGTCTCTATTCTGAGTTGTGATTGAAAGTTTGCACAAAGTGAGAGTTGACGTGTTGACTTGGTTGAGGTGTGTCCATTTCATGGTCATCATGTTCTAACATTTAAGCACTTCAAACATATGCACGATAGTCATGAACAGATTATTTAGAGAAAATTCAATTAGAAATGTAGTGTTAATTACTCTTTACAACTTTGAAGCAAGATAAGGTATGTGTAAATTGCCTAACATCTCGAAAAGGTTAAACATTTTTCTTTCATGCTTAATACACTGTATGTAATAATTGTTGAACTAATAATGAGATAACCAAATAAGTTACCTCTAATTCATGATTATCATTTCAGCCTTCTCACAAAGTGACCTTTTTTATTAGGTGTATTCTTTGATCTTCTTAGCACATGATCAAATATTTTGAGGCAACTTCTCTCAATCTTTTCATCTATAAATGGTACTCTCAAACTTCTGCTGATAAAAAAAATTGTTGATTATATCTTTTTTAGTTACATCCCAGGTTAACTTTAGCATTAACATCTTTGCCACATTTACACATTGAGCCTAATGCGTTTTGAACAACTGGCACCATAAACAATCATAGACTTAATAATAGTTTTATAGAACTTTTTTTTCAACATAATCAAGATTCTATTATGACAAAGCTCTATACTAGCTTCTTTATTTTGTTTATGGTCACATGTTGGTGATTCTTTCAACATAGTAAGGATTCTCTTAGGACAAAGCACTATACTAGCTTCTTTGTTTTGTTTATGGTCACATGTTTGTGAGAAGGTCTTGTCATAGTAGGTAGCTTACAACTTATTAGATTTACTTTACAAGTTTTGCCCCTATATTTTCTTCTTATTTTAAGTGTCCAAAAGAAATTCTACAATTGATAAACTTGATTTTAAAAGAAGACCTTTTTATAGTCTATCCACTTGAAGAAGTAGTCTCTTCATTATTTTGGATGGGATCAAATTTGCCAAAACTATGGACAAGTGAATAATGACTTGTGACAAGTGAATAATGACTCATTTTCTAAACCAGCTAGTTGTTACAAATTTGTTCCCAATTTAGTTAAGCTCTTAAGCTTTGGTTTTCCCAACATGTCTCTTTCCAAGGTCATGTTTGGAATTGGAACAAAATATCTATTTATTAACTACAACATGCTTATCAAACATTAAGGGAGTTAGAGTGGCTTGGGTTTGTTAAAAGATTTGCAGTTTTATTATCTAAGATTATTTTTTTGGCCGAGAGGCCAAATTGTTTTGTAGGATTAGGGGGGAGGGGGGAGTGCATTTGTTGCCCTCCACGTCACGCGCCACGTAATATCCCATGAAATGGAAAAAAACATGAACCGAAGAGCCATACCTTTTCGTATTCCCGTTGCGTAGAATGTGAATCAAAGAGCCATAGCTTTTCATATTCCCATTGCACACATAAAAAGGCCAAACGCAACCAAATGCAGAATGGGAATGGGAATGAGAATTCTATTTCCATTCTGTCTCCGTCTTTGTTTGCAACTGCTATTGCAGGTCACATGGCCCAATCGAACCAGCTTTGATGACGTTAGCTTCGGAGCTTTGCCAAAGCGTTGGAAAGGCACCTACAATGGTGACCCATGCTTCAGCTGCAATAACAAGCTCATCGGCATGCACTTCTTCAACCAAGGCAGCAATAAGATAGTAAGCCAGTTGGCCTTTGTTGCATCCTTGCTTAACACCGAGGGCCACGACATGCACACATCATTGACAATCATTTGTAAAGGAACATTTGTAAGTTCATTTTCTCTTTATCTCATTGTATATTTTGTATAGGTTTTATCATTTCTATGGTTGTGTTTTGAAATTCAGCACTTACCATGGAGTAGATGCATTCAGTTGTTACGATTGTGACTGCTTCTTCGTTTGTAATATGCATTTTAATAAAATGCAAAAGTGTTAGCATTTTTGCTAACACATGAAAATTATTAGCCAATTTGAGATGTCGACCTGACTTCGGTCATAATTTTAACAATTTTTCCTGCTTATTGGGAGGAGTTAAAGAGTTCAAATTTGATAATTTCTTCTTACCTTCTCGCATGCAATGAGGCCTTTTCTTTATGTACATATTCTTCGATTGATGGAATCTAATGGATGATATGGTTGTTAACCTAGTAAATTTAAAAAACAAGAACTTTTGCACCTCTGGCAACCTACCTAGACCCTAGGAAGATCTCTAGCAAGATCGTGCTGTGATGATCCTAGTTAATGCCGAGGAAAATGGCGACAAGCTCTTTGTCGACGTACATGTCTTGCCATAATCATGAATAACCAATTATCTATAAATCTTCCCTAGCCAAAGAGTCACTCCAGGGGAGCCAATGATTATATTTATCTTGGTTATTC
>MNCI01021775.1:165872-204743 GCA_015680685.1 Gnetum montanum
TTTTTAGTCATCTTGTTACCTTGTCCAGTAGTCGGGCTTGGTTAACATTATTATTTTTTAAATCATCTCGATATAGAGATATATATATATATATCTATATAGTAGTTAAAGCTATCATAGAAGATGGTTGACCAAAGATTAGCTTTGCAACCTGGGTATCACATAGAATTATACATAAAACAATAAGTTCACTTTCTACTTATAAATGTGAGAGACACAAAATCATTTTTTTGTCTATGTTATTTTATGTCCATTTTTATAGGATGTAGTAATTTTATTGAAACATGGCATCAAAGAGAACTTCATAAAGATAGAGCTAAAATTCAAGAAACCTTACTATGGAGTATTTGATATACATTATGTGAAAAAATAAAACATTTAACTTTTTTCATAAGAAGTAGTGTTGCCAGAAAGAAGGTGCACAAAGGTGTTAATACTACAAGAAAACGTAGCACATTATAAAGAGTATTTTCAATAAAAAATCAACCACGAATCTTGTTTTTGTGTTATGATTCAAAAGTGCATGATATTATACATTATGAATGATGTTCATGGTTTATCATGAACGTTTATCTGTGGTTTCACGTTTGCATTTAAAAAAAAAAACAGAAGCAGGGAAATTTAGTTTGACATCAGGGAAAACATTATGAGGAAAGGAATCTGAAATTTTCCATGGCTCAATTTTTAGTCTCCAAATTTACAAACATGCTTTCTGAAAATAAGATTGAACCAGAGAAACCATTTCTTTTCCAGTTTTTAAAACACGAACATCGATAAGCTTTGACCACCATTTCTTGGCGACTTCGGATAACAACAAAATATGGCATCATTTGTGTCTCCCGCTGGAAATTAAAAAGAGTGTTCATGGCGTCCTACGTGCTACTCAAAGATGCAAAATCTGAGATGAATTCTGAAGCAGTCTCAAATTCTTACGTTCAAATTGAAAATGACCCCGAAACTGTTAACACATCTTCGGAATTGGATCCGCAGGTTGAAGAAAACAAACCGGAATTGCAGGCAGACGGTGCTAAGAAACAGAGGCTTAAATCTCTGGACGTTTTCCGCGGTCTTACTGTTGCGGTGAGCAATCAAAAAGCATTTATGGCTTTTCGCTTCCTGTCATTTGTCTGAGAATTACGCGAAATGAACAATATTTTATTTTAAAGGAGTTGACTTATAATCAAGAAAGAGAATGAATGGCAAAGATGGAATGCGGGCAGTGTTGATGTCCAAAATGATTAGTTAGAAAGATTAGTGTGCTTGGTAACCCGAGGGAATTTTCTTTTTTTCTTTTTCTTTTTTTGTTATTTTGGTTATTAGTAGTAATATCAGGTCATCGCCAATAATGCTAACAAAAAGAATGCAATGACTGCGTGTTCTCTCTACCGTTAGTCGTTGTTCTGCCTTTTAGACCTGATCCCTTTCTTTGCCAGACATCTTTATATTCTTGCAATTATCATCATCACTTTTATCTAATGGAGAACTGAGATGGCTGTTAAGCATAGTTGGAATCCTTTATATTAGTTCCATAAGCATGGCCTTAAGGTAGGTGAGGGACACCAACCGTTCTTATCATGCATAAGGTGGCATGTTTTTGACAGGGACTAAACTTGTTACTTCGAATTCATGTACGATTTACTGAGATTGAACATGTGATTTGTAGGATTGAAGTCTCGAGCTACATCTCATTGAGAAACTCTTTTATACTGTATCGTATGGTAATTCTTTATCCTTATATTTTCAAAAACACTAGAAAGAGTTTTAACCAACAATGTGCTTCAATTAATCATTTTCAGGAAAATTTTTTAATGCACAGCATGCTGTATTTATGCTGTGTTACGGACATGTTGTTCAGTTACGTGTCTTACACAATTGAAATTTTTCCTTTTCGATCATATTTGATGCCTCCTCTTAATTCACAATAAGAAAAAAACAAAAACAAACAAACAAACAAGAAAAACACCTAAAAAAACTACATTGTCTGCCTTAGTGTTGCTTTTCACTTATTTGATCAGTCTATCTTAGGTCATTACTGCCATTTTTGTTGAAACTGCAAACGCTTCTGCTTCTTCAAAGTTTTTGAAATTATTCAAAAAATTGAATTTTTGGTGGTCTGATTTTTTTAGCAGACCACAGGTCATAGTCAAATCATGGCAGAGACTTGATGAAAAATCCTTAGACCATGAGTCAAACACAAGTTATGGTTTTCACCACGATCTAATCATGGGTCATGGTCTGAAAAAAATTCTTGAGAACTTCACCACGAGTTGTGTTCTTCACATCACAACTTGACCATGGGTCATGGTGAACTCATAAAATTTCTGATTCTTCACTCGAGTGAACATAATTTGACTTCAGTATTAAATTCAGCTTCAGCTGATCTTCTGGAAATGATTTGAAGTGATGAAATAAGTGAAATCTGATGAGAATTATGAAGAGAATGGTGAGAGAGAATTATGAAGAGGATGGTGAGAGAGAAAAAATGCTGAGATGGTGAGGAGAGAGTAGTGAATTTTTGTGGAGAGTATTTACTTGGATCATCAATCATCAATAACATCTGAAATCATCAATCATCAAAGGCTGCCTTATTGATCATCAAAATCTTCCTTATACATGAGAGAAGAAAGCCCATCTACTTATAGAAATGGATAGGGGCCAAAATATTTTCTTTGGGGACAAATTTGCCTTGTCCATTCCTTTCATAAAATGAATTTTTATGGGTATTTAGGGCCAAAATCAGTTACATCCACCCATCAAATACCATTATTTGATTTTTTCATAAAGGAGTCTCTGGGACTTCCAAACCAATTTTTACATCATTTTACAAAATTTTTCAAACAAAAATACATGGAAAAATGATCATAGGAATGGAAAAACCATATAAATTATTTGATTCATCATTCCACTACTACTGTACCCTACATTTCTTAACAAATTTTTTTTAAGGTAGTTGTTTTTTTTCATCAAAGCTTCTTATAATTTTTTTCTTAGTTTTAATTCTGAACACAGCATTAAGATGTTCGTATATGAATTCACACCACTTATTTGGAAGCGTTGGTCAAAATAATATTGATGTTATCGTATATACTTTCCTATGATGGTTAGTATTCTCCAGCCATTCCATTATTCACCTGTTAATGTCATAAATCCTTCAACATATTTCTATGTGTCTTATGTTCTTTCGAAATGCTGATGCCTCTGGACTGGTCCTTTCCAAAGGATTGAAACTTCAAATTATAAAGTAAAAGAATATAATTTTGTTGTACCATTCCTAGCTTGCAGTTTATTTTATTTTATTCTTTGCAAATTTGTCTTAAAAGAGAGCATGTTTAGTTGTGTTTGTATCCTTCCACAAAGTATGCAACTTCTTAAATGTCTAATTCCAATAGAGATGATTGATCAAATATTTTGTTTGGTTTAATGATGATTTTCCAAGTGGCAGGGTAGCACTCCCTTGATTTTCTCACCTGAGTGGCATAGAGCATGTCCATCGCCGTTGTCATTGACTCCAAAGAATTGCATAATCCTGAAGGATCATTAAACTTGATTTTGGTACAATCTGAATTGAATTGTAAAAATGGTTCTGCTTAATAGATTCCTCAAGTCTTGTTCTTGGCATAATAATAAATTCAGTTTCACTGTCATAATCTATGTAAATAACTTGCAACATCAAGACCCTAGAGCACCGTGACATGAATGGAGACGGTTACTCTAAATTTATTCTTTTATTTGAGCTTACATTTAGTGTGTATGTCTGATATTGGTTTTTCTAAACTTTAGATATAGCAAATGCTCAATTCTTCTTTTGACTTTATTGATGTATGATTTTCTAATTTCTTTCCTGTGTTTTTCTATTGCAGCTTATGATTTTAGTTGATGATGCTGGAGGTGCCCTGCCAAGCATTAATCATTCTCCCTGGAATGGTGTAACCATTGCAGATTTTGTGATGCCATTTTTCCTTTTTATTGTGGGTGTTGCTATTGCAATTGTATACAAGGTATTGCTAACACAATCATTATTTATTTATATGTATGTTCTAACATTGAATGGGCTTACTACTTGAATTGCTAGTTGTATGCACAGCTAAGGATTGAACTCTCAACTTTCTTTCTTTAATTTTGATTTTAAAAAAAGAAAATTCTCCACTTTTACTTGAGAGAGTATTTCTATTCGTGCCCATTCCATACCTCATACTAGAGATATTTTAACAAAGAGTATATAACCAACTCAACCATACTCATGTTTTTTCAATTTGCGCTTGCTCGTCTTTGAATTTTCAAATGTATAAAAGGGAAATTCAGGAAAAGATAATTAACAACTTATATAAACTTGGAGTATTCTAAATAGTTGCCAAATATCATGCAATTTTTAGAGGGGGTGGGGTGGAGATTTAAATTTTTTGCCTTTTCACTGTTGGTTTATTAAACTTTTTTGAAAAGTTGCTATAACATCTGCATTTTTTGTTATTATGCCCTTGTCATCATCCTAGCCTTGTCCCAACAAAATGTGGTTGCCTATTTTTTTGGTTATTATGTCATTTTATAAAATCTTCTATCTTTTAAATCACAATGATGATAAGTACAGTTCAACTAAAAAAACCCTAATGTTACCATCGTTATTTGCATATTTATATTGATTTTTTTGAACAGCTAAAATAGGTTTTTAATTAATATTTGGTTGTTCCATTAGCATTGAAATTGAACATAACAAGAATTGTTTCATTCCTGTAAAATTTACATCTTTGACATGGTTTGAATAAGTCAAAAGCCCTTGTTTTTAATTGTAATGTTAAAAATGTTGTTTAAATACAGTGGTTATGGGAGTCCTAACCCGTTTAGTTCAAGCATATGCTACAAGTGAAGCTTGAACTAGTAACTTTTTATTTAACAAGCCGGCAAGTTACCATTGAGATACAGTAGCATTGACAACATAATTTTTAAAAAATGATTTAGAACTGCCAGTAGACCTGTAACTTAGGCCATTAATACATGGAGTATTCACAACAATTTTTATAGTTTGGTAGGCATTTGTTTGCATAAACTTTCTTCAAAATGTAGGTTCTTGCAGGGTAATACATAACATCACATACGATGTTCATGGAAGAAACATTTATTAATCATTGTCCATCCTTTTTCTTATCAAGTTCTGTGTAAAAAGTTTGCATGTTCTTGCCATCTCAAAAATACAGGAACTTTAAGAATGAGACCAAGGACTTATGTCTTCTTGATGTACTTGGCCTATTTCTAATGAATAATATGCTTTTAAAACTCTGTAAAATTGTCAGGTTTCCTATAATCAAGGCCCACCACAGAATAATTCATGCATTGGTTTTCACACATATACACCTTTTTCAAGTCCCATACATGTTGCTAAGGCACCAATAATATGCAGTTCTCATAGAAATTAGCCATTAATCCATAACTGCATAAATATCATCCAAATCATGATTAAAACTAGGAAGTATTCTACTATCACAAGATTATCATTGGAATATTTGGGTTTAACAGTATCTACTATAATGTTGTAAAGTTGTGTCATGCAATAGTAAATTCCAAATCTTTACATTGTATTTGTGATAGCATATAAAATTTTCACACTAAGTTATTGCAAAGTTTATTGATATGTTGCGTCCATTTTCTGATGCTGCTTGGATTCATTTAATAACATTGTTTGTTGTTGATTAATTTTGCAGAAAGTGCCTAACAGAGCAGTTGCAACGCAGAAGGTTTTCTGGAGGACTCTTAAGCTTATAATTCTGGGTATTTTATTGCAAGGTACTCTTACAGAGATCTAGTCTTCTGCATTGTTATTGAATCAATATTGCTTGTCTTCATTATTACAGGATTTGTGACTTTAATTCTGCAAGTCACTGGTTAAATCCTGTTGGATTGTACCGAGATAAAATGACTTTTAAACAAATGGCTGAATTGAATTATGTCCAATAGAACCCCAGGGTCTGCACATGAACATAGTTAAAAAATTTTCACTTTCCATTTATTTTAAATGCACACTTATCTCAGGACTGGTATTGCCTGAACGATCAATGTAAGCATTAGATGGCTCACACTAGTTTAAACTTCGAAAAAGAAGCAAAGAAATGTTATATTCACTAACTAACTTATTGCTTGATTATCATCTAGGATATAGGATCACTATAGTTTCATGGCTCTTATGCATTCAGAACATGAGGTTTGATGCTCACCTTCTTTATTGTAGTTATTAGAAAATGATTTGCAGGTTTTCCAAATTTATGCCATTTGTTACTTTTCTTTTCTTTGATTTGCGTTAGTTTGTTCATAAAATTATAGTTTTAAAATTATTGTTTTTTGAAGGTAATTTTTCCTTTATGATATTCTGAAATCATGGGAATACCTATGCTACAAATATATGTTCATATTTTAAGGGTTCATTTCTGGTTATTTGTGTGTGGGAGGATTTTTATTTGACAAGTTAGATTTTTATTTTTTATAAAACAAAATATGAATGTGAACTTGCTTTCCTTCCTGTTTTTTAGGAGGTTATTTTCATGGATTGGACAATTTAACGTATGGAGTTGACTTACAGCGTATACGTTTGCTTGGAATATTGCAGGTAAAGCATTTACATAATATTGTCATTGAAATATTTCTATACTTTATGATGATATTATATTTTATACTTTATTCCTTTGATATACCATATCCATACATCAATAATGAAGCGTAGTAATTAGTTTTGTTGTTTCTTTCAATAGCTAATGATCAATGTTGCTTTTATATTGATACTGTGATTATCAAAAAATTTAACACATTTTTATCTACAGTGGCTTTGCTACTCAAATTTGGTGTTCTTGCTTCTTAGTTCCTAGAGTGGCCTTTTTTCTTTAAAATTAAAGAAATAAAATATTATTTTTAGTTTTTCTGCTCTTGTTGATATTTTGTATAATTATAAAATAAGATGTCACAGTTTTTTATTAAGAAAATCAACATACCAAAACTTTCTTCTTTTTTTTCACGTGCAGAGAATTGCAGTTGGATACTTTCTAGCATCGATCTGTGAGATATGGTTGACAAAAGACATTCCAGCACACTCTTTTTTAGGATTTTGCAAAAAGTACTACTTGCAATGGTTCGTTATCATGTTTTTCATAGCTGTTTCTGTTTAATGTTGCCAAGAGAAAAGGGATAAAGGAATAAATTCCTTGTGTATTCCTAGCTGGCATCCTGAAATTTCTCATTTTCCTATTAGCAGTGGTAGGTCTGATACAATCACTACTACTACTATTCAGCTATGACAATTTTGATGTTATACTCTTGGTTTACAGGTTGGTTATGATTGTATTAACTGTTATTTATCTTGGCTTCCTGTATGGCATCTATGTTCCTGATTGGCATATTGAAGAAGTAACGTTAAATTTCAATGGGATCCCATTAAATAATGGAACTGCTATGCAAACTGTAAGTTGGCATATAACCTTTCAAGTATTTAAGATTATTGTTTTGATGTTTGCATAACTTTCTTAGTCTATTTCCTTCTAGCTTCATGTGGCTTATGGTTTAATGGTGTTTAATGTACAGTTTTCCAATTGATATAAAATTTAATGAATTATTCTTGAACAGGCAAAAAAATTATTAATAAAACAAGATTTAAAGCACTTAGAGTTTTAGAGATCAACTAAGACCCATGATCAAAGTTCCAGTGCATCTATTAAAAATAATGATAGTGATAATGCAGAAAATGAAATAATCATCCCAAGGTGCTAATTCAATCCTTACATTGGTGATAGAAATTATAATTTCATAAGAGTCAAAGACCTAGGTATTTAAGTTCCATTTTATTTTTTACATTCCCTTTCCACCTTACTCTATCTAGATTGCTTTCTATCCCTTAGAAAGTTTGTGGATTGTTTTGCTGCCAAAGTGCAAGATCAAGTAGACTAACAAATGATCCCAAAATTTTTAAATATGTTATGTTCCACCATTCTAAATTCATGTTGCTACAAGATCTTACAAGGATTTTAGGATTACAAAATGATGATTTGTAGTTGTCCTAGCTCTATTCCAAATAAAAGCAATTGTAGGGCAGTGCATAAAGATATGGTTGCCATTCTCCCAAGCATTCTCATAGGAATAACATCTATTAATGATCATCTTGCCTTGTTTCTTCAACTTATCTTTAAATTTTTTCCTTTTAGTGCCATTTCAGAAGTTTAGTAAAACTTTATGATTAATAGAATTTTCCTCTACCTAGTCACAAAGAATTAAAATTCTAACCATTTTTTAGATATATCAAATAATAGTTTACAAAGATGGAGACAACTTTATCTAAGATGCAAAATGGCAAAGCTACTAGACTAGATGCCATTCCTATAGAAGCTTGGAAAGCAATGGAAGATAGGAGTTTTATAATTAACAAAATTATTTAACAACATTCTAAAGGATGGAGAAATGTATGAAAACTAGAAAAAAAGCACTATTGTTCCCATCTACGAGAACAAAAGGAGATGACAAAATCTTGTAAATTATAAAGGAATCAAATGTATGAGCCATGCTATAGAGCTTTGGGAGAGAGTTGTAGAATAGTGTCTCAAACTTGAATCAATAATATCAGAAAACTAATTTGGATTATGTAATGGAGATCAAACATAGAGGTTGTTTTCTTGATACGATACTTAATGGAGAAGTTCAAAAGACATAAAGAAAATATACATATGATCTATATTGACTTGGAAAAGGCATATGATAGGGTACACATAGATATAATTTGGTGGGCTTTATAGATGATGAATGTCTTTGATATATATATTAGTGATTCAAGACATGCATGAAACAAGTACCGGTAGAATAGCTTATGGAATAACTTACATTTTCCAGTTACAATAGGTTTACATCAAGGGTCTATGCTTAGTCCTCACTTGTTTGCTATTGTTATGGATGAACTAAAGGAATACATAATGAAATCACTTAGTGTATGTTGTTTGCAGATGAAATTGTGTTGGTGGGTACATCTTGAGTAAATATTGCTTCTAAAGTGGAAAAGTGGTAATATACTCTAAAATCAAAAGGCTTAAAAATTAAAATAAGTATGGAATATAATTTCAGGGAAAGTATAAACAATGATGGAATAGGAGTAATAATTCAAGGCTGAGAAGTCCATCATTGCAAACAATCTTGTTAACTAGGATCAATGCTTCAATTAGACAGTAAAATTGATAATTATTTAGGAAAAAAGATTGAGGTAAGGTTGTTAAAATAGAGACATGCTAGTAGTGTTTTATGCGATAAAAAGATACCAATAAAAGTATCCCAATGAAACCAAAGCGAAGATTTTACATGATGGGAATTATGCTGCTTGTTTTATATGGTGCTGAATGTTGGGCTGTACAAAAGCAACATAAATATGTGAATACTTAGATGAATGCTGAATGCTACAAGAAGAGATAAATTGCATAATATATACAATAGAGGAAGACTTAGAGTGGCTTCTATTGCAGAGAAGCTACAGGAATGATGTCTTAGATGGTTTATTCTTGTTCAAAAAAGATTAACGACACTTTAAAAAAATTGGCACATTATAGATTTAGGGAAGCTGCTGACAGAAAAACCAAAGAAGATGATAAATTTAGCTCTTAATAGTGGAAAATGGTTAAAGAGAACTCATGTTACAGTTGTCCTGAATAAATTTTATTGATACCTGAATAAACAATTCCTTGAATAAACTTCTCTGGCATCTTCATCTCTGTTAGCAGTTAATTAACATGTTGACCCTTCATTTAGCATAGCACACTACAGAAGTTACTATGACACTTAAAAATGGATTGTTTTGCTGTATATTTTGTTGTGAACTATATTCTTTTTCCTTTTCTTTTTGCCTCAAGAATTAGGCTGTTAGTCATACAGAAGCCCAAGCAGACGCTATTCTGAAGCTGCAGCATTCTTGGCAAATTAGGAAGAAATGTGAGTTCCATTCAACAGTTTGGTTTTTCTGGAAAATATGTCAGGATATTGTTTTAGAAATCTAAATTTGGGGAAATATTGAAGTTTTTTTTTCAGATTTCTTGATTTCGATTCTCAAGTGGGTTTCTTTTGATTTTAGCATCAAAGTTAACCCAATATACTTTCATTAAAATTTTATTCAGTTCAGTCACATTTTTTACAAGGTTGCCAACTAAGTTATTATGTATTAGATGATATGCTTGATGAAAAGGTTGTAGAAGACTGACGCTTCTTTGCACAAATTTCTGAAACCTTTCACATATAAAATCACAGACTTCTACTATTACCTGGTTAGATAAAGTGTCCTGGTAAAGCTCACAACTATTATACTGATGAAAAATAAACAGTGGTAGGGAACACCACAGTGGTAAGTCCTTAGATGCAATGCACTCATTGCAGGGCAAATAACAGGTCTCCAAACTTGGTATCTCACAGAACTATTAAGAACCTTGCAAGATTAAGAACAAAGTGGTGCTCTTGCAAGACATACCACAAACCCCTCAAGGCAAAACCAGACCAAAATGGATTTATCCTCAAAGACATTCCAAATACCGTAGAGCAATGAGATCAATACAAAAAGGAGTGTAGAGAAGTGATTTAAAATTTCATCTGCACAATACAATTAATACTAGGGCACAATGAATAAAATGTAAAAGCCCTAGTCAAGGAAATGCAATACAAGCAAGATGAATCAATGAACAAGAAGCATTTAAATTCTAGGAGAGTAGATATGCAATGGTGGTGCAGCTTCCCTTGCAAGAATTCAGCCTTGAATGAATGTGCCTAGAGGATGTGCAGAGATTGAGCGTGTAGAACGTAACTGTAAATGGCTTGTATGGTTTTTTATTTTCCAAGCAACAACTACCTAGGATATCTCATTTGAAGCTTGGATGTTCACTTTGCAACTCCTTTCAATTCTGGTGAAACATCCTAGTGTGAACGTCCACCATGTCACGGGTTTACTCTCAAGTTAGATGTCCCAATCAATTTGGGACGTCCTAACTTGGGACATCCACTTTCAAGTAAGATGTCTACCCTGAGCTGAGTTCTTCTGCCTAAACATAGTCAGACCTCTGCTAGGACATCCACACTTGGACGTTCGCCTTGCATCTTGGGCTAAGGAAGATTGAGTCTTGACTCCTTCCAATTAGCTTTCTTCCATCTCAAAACTCCTGAGCAAACTTGAAATAGCTTTTCATGTCATCAAACTTGATCCATGAAAAACTGCTTCAGAATGACCTGCGCGCATGCTTAAATGAACCAAGAGAACTTCTCCATTTTCAAGTTTGAGCTCGCCAAAACATGGGATTGACCAACATTTGCATAAATTTTGCTAAGGGAAAAGTACAAAGAAAAGCACAACATTCAAACATATTTATGAAAGACGGCACATTATATAGAACTATTCGCAGTGAGACAGCATAGTTAGTTTCCACTGTTTTGTTAACTCCTAGGAAAATTTGGAAAAATCAGTCACAGATTAAACATTTAGAAAATAATATTACCCCTTGGAAAGCTTGAGGAGTTATCAAAATGTTTTCTCAAGTTATTAAATGGCCACTTAGAGTTTAACATCTAACTGAGTCATGTAGTGATGCCTTTTCTTTCAACAAGCACACCATATTACAGGTGCAGGGGTAGATATGTGTTTCTAAAAGATATTTACTGAACGGTTACAATCATACATACAGTAACACTTGACAATTAATAGATCATACATGAGATAACAAATACTGTTTTGTAGGAACTTGAAACAAGGATGCTGAAATCTTTCAACACAGTAAGAATGATGGAATTCACTGCAACTCCTCGTGAGTGTGCTGTTGTCTACTGCAAGGGTGGCAATCTGGGCTTTCTTCTTAAATAATAATTCTTACCTGATATTTGGAACCAAATTAAGCATGCAAAATTTCCGATAAAAAACTATGCATTAATGCTTATGCTCGTTATGTTTCCATTATCCATTCTTAAGGGTGGTGATCTGAGGCATGAAAATGATGATAGAAGACTATTTAAAGTGTTATATTTTCTTTGACATTTATACCTATTTATTCTGTTTTCTTCTACGAGGCAATTAATTCCTTTATTAATGTCTGACATGCTTTCTTTATGCCAGTATATTCTACTTGTTTTATTTTACGAGTGCATATATTGTGTATTGTTAGGTGCACTGTGGTGTAAGGGGGAACCTTGGACCAGCATGTAACGCTGTTCGTTATATTGATTATTCTATTCTGGGTGTAAAGCATTTATATCAACGACCTGTCTATCGAAGAACCCAGGTAACGTGGATTAATGTCTAGTGAGTTATGTTTTTTTTTTCCTTCTGTCATAAATTTCTTTCTGGTTTGTAAATTTGACTTCGTATGTATTCAAATGATGTAGGAGTGTAGTGTTAATTCTCCAGATTATGGTCCATTGCCTCCTGATGCACCTATATGGTGCCATGCTCCTTTTGACCCTGAAGGACTTTTGAGGTTTGAACTATTTAGTTTTTCAAGTGGTCATGTTTAGAGTAGAAGATTTTTTAGCACAAAATGTTTTTTTTTAACTGGTGGATGTTCAAATGGTTATTTTTGTCATATTATTGTCAGGTTCCAGTACAGGATCTGGCTTGGAAAACTTCTTCTCAGTGTGCCAGAAAGGCACTTTGTTATGTAAAAATACAAATAAAATGAAGGCTTTTCTTTTCAAGCAAAGCAGGGGATAAGATTTTTTAGCTAATAGTCGGGAGATTTACCAAAGGGTAGTTGCGGCAAGCCCAAAAATATGACGACATGGTCGGAGCTCAGTTTGAATTCAAGAGTTTCTTGAGAGTTTATGGTTACTGGAGAATCCTAAACACCTATAATTTCAAAATGGAATCTTCATTTGGGCTTGTTTCGAAATGATGGCTTCTAGCTAATTTCTCTAGCATGACTATTTGAATTTTATTAGCTACCAACACAAACTTGAAGTTAGTCGGCTTCTCAAACTTTTTTCTGTGCCAAGATATATGGCTTCCTTGCTTCATTGAAGCATGGTTAGATTAAGGCCTTTCCTTATACCATCCATTGCTTAGTTGGCAACTGAATCTGAAGAGGACCTGTACCCTGGATAATCCACACTAGCATGCACAGTTCTCTCCCTCAACATTCTTACTTAAGCTGACCCTTTTGATGCATGTGCTGTCCGACTTACATGAGCCTCTTGCTGCAATGGAACATTAGGGGGAGCATCCTTACATAGGAATAGTGTTGGCTCAAAGCCATGTTAAGGGTAGCTGCTCTTGGTTGGAAATCAGAAGGATCTGTCGTCCTTCTGTGATTCTATTAGTAAGATCCATGGTTTTTCTTGTAGGCTTGTTGTTTTGCAAGAGATATTGTTCTTGTGAGGTTTATTGGTGTTTTTGCAAGATGGTTTGCTCTTGCAGGTTCATTGTAGTTTCACAAGGCAGATTGCTCTTGTGTTCATTCATGTTATTGCAAGATAGGTTGTTCTTTAGGGATTTGTTGTTGTTTTGCAAGATGTATTATTCTTGCGGTTTCATTGCTATTTTTGCCAGATGGATTGTTCTTGTAGGATGAATTGTCCTTGCAGATCCATTGCCCAGATGTATTGTTGTACACATTTTGAGATGGAGTTTGAGTTAAGGGGGTGTATTTTCAAGTGTTTTCCTCATACGGAATTGAGGGGTTGATTATTGGAATAGATAACAATGCCAACATTATTAGCCATTAAAAACTTTTAGAAGTTTATAGGTGATTGAATAATATGTCTAGGTTCAATGAACCTTGGGTTAGCTTGTAATGAACTACATATATAAATTAAGATGAAGGGTAATGGATATGATTGACTAAGCTTTTGCCCTGGTTTGGTAGGGGGTTGTGACTGACCACCAGTTTTTTATCTTTCATTATGGCTTTGGATGTGTGGTTGGTTCTCTTTCGATTACGCTAATCCATTGTGCTAATATTTGTTTCCAATTGCAGAATCTGTTATTGCTTATTGGCCCTAATACTTGGCATCATCACCAAATTACTAAACATACTTGAGGTCATTGATCTTATTTAGCCTTCCCCACATGTAGAATCTAGCAAACACCCATGGGAGCTCATGCAATGTGACTAGATGTACATGGATTTGCTTTCCAAGAGCACGAGTTGCTTCCAACATTTTTCATTTCCAGAGTTTCAGGAGCATGCTAGGGAGTAGATATAGACAGGAATCGAGTATAAAACGTTTCCTACAGCTAAACACCCAGTTGGGAATGGGCTAAAGCTTATGTTCCTACCTTTGTTGTAAGATTTAGAAGAAACCAAGCTTTCCCTTTGTGTCAAAGCTAGTTCTGGGAAATTAATTTCTATTCTTTCAGAATTTAAATTTTAATCTTTTTCACTGATTTCAAATGGAGGGTGCCAAGGTATTTTCTGTTTGCAATTTAAGAATAAGTAAACGAGAGGAACACCATAGGTGCATTTCTATCATGCCGTAGTCCCTGCGAATATTTTTATTATGACCATAGATTGCATGCGTCTAAGCATAGTGTGCTTGGATTCAAACATGTGTGATATGCATTACTACAAGCCACATACTCAAACCAAGTAAGCCATGCCTCACGGACTTTAAAAACATAATTTATATGCTTTCTTAAATATTCAAAATTTATTTCTAAATATGTTAAAGACAAGTTGAGCCTAAACAGTAATCAAATTAAAGATTAGTAACTGTTGCTTAAAATGTGGAACCTTGGGTAAAAATTGAAAATGCGCCACTATATGGGGTGCATAAAAGGATAAAGACGCCATCATAGTCATGGAGAGAGAAATGTTCGTGAGATAGCATGAACAATTGCTGACACACAGTTAATTAAAATACTGATGTCCTCAAGTTATCATGCTAGCCCATACACAGTACATTTTCTGTGTGCAGTTTGTCGCAGTTTTCATGCTGGCGTTTAGTCATAGCTCAAATGAGATGAGCTATTTACTATGCAAACATACTTTTATAAAATTTTGCTTCAGTATAGATTCTGCAAGTTGCTTATCCTAACAAAAATGTTTGTGTGTTTACCTATAGTACTGTGATGGCTTCTGTAACCTGCTTTATTGGCCTAAACTTTGGACACATCCTGGTGAATCATAGGGTAATAATTTTTGTTTTATTCTTTTAAATTCTCTTACCCTTGAATAGAAGTTAGTTTATTTAGACTACAGGTATTAATTATTTAAACATCCTGAGAAGCTCGATCAAATTACAAATAAAATTTTTCAGGGCAATTTCGAGATAATCTCACACTGGTTGGTGGGCTCCACAATTCTTGTCATTTTTGGGTTGTTATTACATTTTCTAGGTAATCAATTATCATATTACAAGACTCTTGTTTGTTAGATTTTCATGAGTTTGAAAACAAGATACTTTTCATAACAGCAGCATTATCAACATATTCAATGGTTTGATGCTTACTGTGATTATCAAATGTTTGGCAGGAATGCCTTTAAACAAGCCTCTTTATACACTGAGCTACATGTGCGTCACAGCTGGTGCTGCAGGCTTCCTTTTTACCGGGATTTATGGACTTGTAGGTGAAAAAAGATCCTGATTTTTTTTTGACTTATAAATAAGTTTTCTTTGGGGTTAAAAAAAAAGTGCATCTGCATCCATCTTTTCTATGTTAGAGAAATGAAAATCACAAATTGTAACTGTTAATTGCATGTAGTTTTCCTTGTTATTTGTTTGCTAGTAGGACATGCATGTTTGATCAATTAAAAATTTAATTTTGTACTGCATCACAGGAGGTGACTTGTTTGTAAGTTTCATGACTTACATTATACAGCTCACAAGTTCAATTCCAATGGCTAATGATACTGAGATATGAAAAAATTATTTAAAAGAAATTGCTGACATGAAATGTTATGGAAATGAGGAAAATCAAGAGGGAAAAATGAAAGATTATAGAGAATAAGGTTACACGTCAATTCCAATGGCTAACAATACTGAGATATGAAGAAATTTTACAAAAATATGGAAAACCGGGAAGGAAAACAGGAAGGTGCCAGAGGCCCATGCCATGAGAAACTCGTTTTTTCCTACTTCTATTAATATGAAAACTAAAATCACGGTTAAATGTCAACTGTAATTATCGCAAGATGGATATTGTCCTAGCCGTTAAAGTGATATATCTATACACTGCAATAAATAGTCAAAATTTGAAATATAACATGGAAGACAGTACACCAGTTCTTCCTGCTAACAAGCACTTGTGTACCTGTGCAGTGCCTGCTCAAATATTTCTTGAAATAATTCATTCATTGCTTTCGTAACGTGTGCTGATGGTAATCAAACAATTGTGTTGGACTTGCCTATGTCTGGAATTAAATTTGTCTAAATCTTTACAAATTTTGGAAGCAACTTTGATGTGGATTTGTAGAACACTGTACAGTGATAAAAATTTACAGCACATGCTAGTGCACATAGTATAAGAAATTTAGTGAAAGAAATCAAATTTTCAACTGTTAAACCATTGAAACTGGCGGAAGTAAAAATTGCTTGTTAAGGTTGGGGATGGGATGGCACCATCAAGGTAAATTTTTCTGTTTTGTTTATATTTTATAGTTTTATCTTTTAGATTGGTTGTATATGTAATTGCAACCTAAGATCTAAAGGAATTTCTAGATGTAATTCAAATCCAAATCCTCTTGTAAGTTCAGTCTTTTTCATGTTCAATGAAATACTTTTTCTTGTTGAGCAGACCTATTATCATTATTTTATTTAATAGAGTCAGATCATTATTTTAGGTCTCATTATAGTCTTTTTGTATCATGGATTATGTATTCAAGTTAGAAAAGTTAGGTTGTTAGTATGGTAGATTATGTTATTACTTTAGTAGGATGAGTGGGGCTTGGTCTATAGTTAGGAATTCATTACGTTTTTGTGTTGATAGTAGTTAGGATGTATTTGCTGCCTTTCTCATTATTCGGTACCACTTATGATGAATCTAGAGAGTACTTGAAGCCTTCAGATTGTAATAAGCAAAAACTCTCATTATGATCTACTGTTATTTGTAACTGAAATCACCATTTTAACAAAAATTCTTTGATGTAGGTTGACATACGTGGATACAGATGGCCAACTGTACTAATGGAATGGATGGGATTGAATGCTCTTCTAATCTATGCACTTGCTGCTTGTGACATATTTGCTTCAGCAATTCAGGGATTCTACTGGAGGAGTCCTACAAACAATATTGTATGTCATTTATAATCACTCTGTTTTGTTGGCAACAACGTAAGAGTAGGAGACATTTTTTTACCAGTGGTTGAGGACCTTTTTACGACATTTTTTCTTGTATTTCGTTTTCTTGTGTGCCAGGTGAATGCAGTAAAGACGCTATTTCAATTGATGATGCAATCAAAAAAGTGGGGTACACTGGCATATGTATTGTTTGAAATATTCTTCTGGTCTGTTATTGCAGGGGTATTGCACTACAAGGGAATCTACTACAAACTTTAGCGTATACATATTTATCTTTTATGAATGATTAATATCTCGTTTGTATCTATACATCATGTTTCATCAAAGGCAGACAGATAAATTTGTAACATAATTATGTAAATATGTTCTGAATCAACATCAGAGCAAAATCTCAAAGTAGTGATTTTGGTTTGTTCATTCCTTTCAAAGATGATGTTTAGGAAAAACAATTTGTAAATTTTAAGGATATCTATTGTGATAACTCTGAAATGTTAAAAAGTAAACTTTGTATTGTGGAACTTTCAATATGATGGAAAGATCCATAGAAAGGTGTGAACATCTTTATGAATTAACTGGAAATCATTTTGGGTCCTCTCGAAAAGATTATATGAATTCGAAACTAAAATTTTGTTAGTTTCATATACCTTTTGGATTTATTGGACAATAAAAATGTACCTGTTATAAGTTTTGAAAGAAAATTTTATTAAGAAAATTACCAAGTGTTCTTGGTAACATTTAGAATTTTGAAAGAAAATTTTATTAAGAAAATTACCAAGTGTTCTTGGTAACATTTAGAACAAATCAATCAAGTTTACAATGTTGCAATTGTAATATCTTAATTATGTCCAATGTGCTCAAATGTAGGATATTGGAGAAAAATGTTGTGTTCATCTTTAATGATATTTATATTGCTCAATTAGTATGTTCATTTTTCATGAGGAATTTTGGGCCATCTATTGGTTTTAACTTTCAGATGATGAGATCCCATTTATACTATGCTAATTATGCCTCACAAATGATGAGGGAAGGCAATAAATAAGTTAGATACATCTGAAACAAATCAATCAAATTGATGACTTTGCAACTATTATAGTCCATTTATGTCTAATGTGCTCAAATGGAGGATATTGGAGGAAAATGTGGTGTTTATCTTTAATGCTATTTATATTGCATAAATAGTATATTCATTCTTCATGAGCAATTTTAAGCCATCTACTTGTTTCAACTCTCAAATGATGAATAAATGAATAATAAAAGATAAAAAATTCATTAATACAACAAATCAATAAAGAAAGAGGGTAAAAAAAAATCTCAATTGTTTTGGGGATGCTTTTTAGGTTTCCATCTTTACAACCAATCTTGAAAAACCTCTCCATGCTTGTTTAGAAGTGCCTTGACATGTTATCACTTTTTACTAAAGGATTTTTTATAAAAATAAGAAAAAACCTTTTTCTAAAAATAAAAGAAAGATTCAATAAGAAAAAATGAACAAATAGCAAAGCTTCCCATCTTTGAGCCTTCAAAACAAAAAGGAATTAATATTTTAAAAACAAATTAATTGTTCAATTTTCACTCAAATTTTTTTTGCTTGAACCAATAAATGAAAATTAACATCTTTGAAAGTATGATATTTTAACTCTTAACAAAATTGCGATCTAGCTCTTCATAAAGGCAAATGTTGAAAAAATTTTATTACTAGGCTAACACCTTATTGTTTAAGGGGTACAATAAGGTGTTTAGCTTAGTGATAATATTCTTGGCTTAGAAAACCTAGGACCCAAGTTTGATTTCAATGAGCTATGTTGAGTTATGTAAAATTTTGAAGCTAGAAGTAAATAAAAAGTTAGTTTTAGTCATCCAATTTTAATTCCAATACCTACATCAAGTCACATGTGCAACATCTTTACATTCTTCATACGTTTTATTAGCTATATGTCTTAGGGATACATAATCTTAGTGCTTTTATCCCATCCAACATATATGCTAACTTGTTAAGTAGACAAAGAATTTAATGGTGATTTATCATAGCTAGCTATTTAGCTAATGCCATAGTTTCTCAACAAACATTTGTATTGTGTTGGAACATGAACCATTTTTTCAACAATATTTATCCTTAAGATATGTAGTCTAGTTAGAACTTGTAACTTAGTATGGCTTACTAGAATCAAACCCTTAGGCAACATGTGTCTTAGCATACCCCTTAGGATTAAATTTGTGGGGTGTTAGAACCCAAAATTATTGTAATATAGGTACACCCCAAGATATATAGTCCAATTAGAACTTTATAACTTAGCATTGCCTACTAGAATTGAACCCATGACTTGAGCTTTCAAATCTAGAGTCTTTACCACTAAGCTAACACCTCATTGTTGAAGATCAAACTTGTGTTGGAACC
The DNA here is from genome assembly GCA_015680685.1 of Gnetum montanum. Taxonomy (NCBI): domain Eukaryota; kingdom Viridiplantae; phylum Streptophyta; class Gnetopsida; order Gnetales; family Gnetaceae; genus Gnetum; species Gnetum montanum. The sequence goes on from MNCI01021775.1 coordinate 185,476, forward strand.
ACAATATAATTGTTGTATAGGTACACCCCAAGATATATAGTTTAATTAGAATTGTATAACTTAGCATTGCTTGCCAAAATCAAACCCATAATTTGGGGCTTTAAAATCAAAGGTTTTACCACTAAGCTAATACCTCATTGTTAAGAATCAAACTTATGGAGGTGTTGGAACTTGAAATACTTGAAACATAGGTATACCTAAGATTTTATAGAAGTTTATAACTCAGTGCTACCTAATAGAATCCAACTTGTGACCTAGGTTACTAGGCCAAGACGCATACCACTAGGCTAACATATCTTTGTTAGGGATCAAACTTATGACTTGTAAACCACAAGCCATAAGTGAGTGATATCTTGAGTGTACATGTATAGTAAAAAAAATTGCAAGTTTTAACAATAACTGCTGGCATAGTAAGAACCCAAAAATTTAGTGCATGATATATAACCCAAATATTTTAAGGATAGTTTTTACACCAATGTTTTGTTTTGTCATAAACCCATGGAATGGGTTTTTATAACTGGGTTAGTATGACTATTACGAGAGTTCAATCCTTAAGTGTTCACACAACTAGAAGTTCAACTCATAAGCTCACAATAAAGTTCCAATGCAAAAATATATATAAGGGCATTATCAAAAGCTAATAATTTAATAATTTAATGTGAGTGTAAAAGCCAAAGTATTTTTATAACAGTGCGTTCACTTCTTTTCAGTTTTATTGAGAATTTAACTACTTTGTTGGAATGCAAATACTTTTTTTAAGGCCTGCTACGCCCCTGAAAGTTTTAATTCACTTTTTAGATCAGACAACCAATTGCCTTAAAGCAGCACCTATAAGAAACCATGATAATCTAAAATTAGAAAAAAGAAAAAAAAAACTTAATCCTAGCAGGAAAATTAAAACTATCCTCTAATTAGCCTCGTCCATGAACCACATATAAATAAAGCCTCTTGTCTTGTGCATTTAAATTGTAATGTTTCAATTTCACAGAACAGTACCAAGAAGCAACTTCCTTCCCTTCTTGGAATTCTGTTATCACAGAAAGCCTCGCAACCCATTTGCTTCAAGGACCAGTTTTCTTGAATCACACACATTCAATCTCTGCTTAAATTGCAGAAAACTGAATCGCACTTTTATTTAAGTTCTGATTAAACTATCCAAAGCCGACTGACACATTCACTGAGTTATGATACAATGATCGAAAATGTGTACTGCTCAAGGAAAACTGATGACCTATTCAAGCAAAAACATCAATGACATTCGAGAAATCAAATACTTCCCTCAGAGCCCGAACACCTTCTGTTCAAATGTGGCTCATGATTTTGCCATGTTTGCAAAATTTTGTAGGAAGTTCATTTCTCATCTTTTTGGCTACATGCATTTTACTTTCAGAACTCTGAATTCATTGCAAAATATTAGGTAAGAATTGTAAGATTTTTATGCTTCCATTATTTATAAATTTTGACATTGTTTTAGTCAGAGTATTTGATTATACATGGGTAATTAAAATATGCATCTTTGAGCCTTACTTGCAAATTGTCTTATTTTGATCCAAGAGAGAGTGCTGTGATGATTATCATGCTGCTAAACATTGGTGTGTTCCTCTTATGGAGAACAGGTGATAGATAATTCATGCAGAACAACTTTAAAGTAAGTTAATCTCCTTAAAGACGGGTTATATTACGAGGAATATGTTAGTTTCCAATCTTGTAATTTAATATTTTCTCTCAACTTTTTATGCTGTCAATATATTGAATCCGTTGCTTTATATACCTTGGCTTACTTGTGACCGATAATAATTTGTTTTCTTATACAAGTTTAAGTTTTCAAAGTTCTAAATTTGAGTTAATGAAAATTTTGAATTCTGTAAATGAAGAGGTCCAGAATTATGTTGCAAAAAATAAAACTGATAATTGAATATTTGTATCTTCCTGAATTACAAACGATAGGCGTCTGTAGATCATGTTCTTCATGGGCGGCTTCATACACTCTTAACAAGCTCATTTAGTCATCGTAGATTCCTTTATTTGTCAGTGAATTTGTTGGAGCTCTACACTTGTGGAACCAAGGTGAGAATAAATTATTAACATTTTATGCATATGTTCTTACGATATATAATTTCATATTTTCATTTTGAATAGTTTAGGCAACACCTAACCATTCATCATCTATCATAATTTATCTTTGTTTCACGATTCACTTAAATGATTTTTATTTATTTGTTTGTATTTATCTTAATATGAAAACCGTGTGATAAAATTGGCCAAAACCAATTTATGTTTAATGGATCTCAATAATCTCCCAGTTGACAAAATTTTAAAAAATAAAACTTTCAACATAACTTTTACAGTTGCAAACGTGTTGATTTTTTATTAATTTTTTAATGTTAATTTTTTGTTTTATAAAGTTTAACATGCACCTTGTCTACTTTTCAAATTCAAGATACATTTGGAGGGCATTTTCTATCTAAGGTCTATCTATTTGGTGCATTTTGTGGTTCAATTTTATTTAGTAGAAAATGCCTTCATTCAACCTTGGCTTCACACATGGTTTAATTTCTAAGTGATTTAAATTTTTTTCTTTAAATAATAAAAAATTGAATATTTTAAAGGTTTATTTATCTATAATTTAACACTTGATGAACCCTATTTTGTTTGGCTCTAATATGGGGGCCCAAGAAGTGATGTCGAATATTTGATATTGTAAGATGTGTGCCGACCTCTAAATATAGTGCTTGGGCACATGGTTTGGGCATAAGTTTTGTTATAGCATAGCAGAGATCTTGCAGTTTCCTTTCTCTAAAGTTACAATATTTTCCAAAGTGCCCGTAGCAGGAGTCTTTGAGTGTACGGATCTTTATTCAAGCATTGTTGTACTTGAGCACATCAGTGTGTGCGGCAATAAGACGAGCTTTTTGATAAACCTTGGAGCACCTTGGCTAGCTTAAATATTTTATTCATGCATTTAATGTTTTGCATAATTTTATTTAATGCTTCCAAGTAATTAAGGTAAATTAAGCTAGCTAGATTAAATAACAATCAATTAAGCACATAAGTACGACCGCTTTAAACATGTGTATGACACTTGGTAATCCTAGCAATGCTTAATGTTTGGTAACCCAGTAGTGTCATACATGTTCAGGATGTATATGGAAAGTGGGATCAGATACTTATGTTAGGATAGTTAGTTATTAATTAGTAATCAGATTAGTTAAATAGGTTCATAAATTGAGTTTCAACTTGTTGTTAATTGTAGATGAATAAAATATAAAATAATAAAATCATGTGCCTCAATTACACTTAACCATACAACTAAGCTCCACAAACGTAGTTGGGAAGACAAGGATCATCACAATTAGATTTCATGTCCTGGAACTAGTGTTCTTAGGAACTTAAGGTCTGCAGACTTCGACCAAATTGCATGTGAATGCTTGTGATTTGTATGGTTGGGCATAGGGGTACCTTGCCACTCATCATTGGTGCCATTACCAGGGATCTTTAGTTTGTTACGTGTGCTATCTAGGATTTAATGAAAAGTTATTCAAGATTATTGGAACAAACCCTAAGTCATATCATACCTCAAAATAACTACAACAACTATAAGAAAGCACACTACATTTTTTGTCTTCTCATACAAGATGTCTTCTTCTCACATGAGTAGTTCTTTGTCCAAGTATGATGGAGTAAATCAATAGGTTCCCCAATAATACAGAGTGGTATATGCTCATCCTGATGAGTACGTATCCAATTTCACCTTCGTCCTATACCAGGATGAACTACTCTGGTGGCAAGACATGGAGGGCAACATTGTGTTGTTACCTAATTGATCCATTCTTGTGATGCTCCAACAAACTCTTATGCAGATGGGCATGCAAGGGCTTCATGCTGAATATTTTGTGCAAGATAGTGACACCAAGGATTATCATCCCACTGATGCATAATGCCTGAGAGATCGATAGTTAGAGCAACGTTACAAATATGCAAAGGGGAAGTGGTTCAATGATTCCCCATTCCTGACGTACCAAAAAGATGGTGGAGAACCCTTCCCTAGGGTTTTTCATATAGAGAGACTCCTCTCTTTGACTTTGGTGAAGGAGGTCAAAACCAAAACTTGTAGTCCATGATCCATAATCCAAGTTTTGGCAAGAACGGATCCCATGAAAAAGGGGGATCTAAGTAGGAGAGTCATGACAGGGATGCAGGCAAGCGGCATAATCATGATCGTGGCCATGACCATCGAAGAGGGGGTGGCAAGCACTATGATAATGCTAGTCCTCCTTCCTCTTAACCTTTGTCATCATCTTCTTTCTCTTTTGGCTTTGAATGTAACTGCAGGACACATGATCATGATGGAGGTGACCGACGAGACTAAGATGATCATAGGGACTATCGGGCAAGTTAAGATTCGAGGCATAGGCATTCAAGAGAGGCTCATCACCACGAACGAAGGAATAGTAGAGGCCATTGTAGGCACCAAGATCATAGCTACGATGAGCCTTTTCTTGCTACCTGAAGTATGCTAAACATCGTGGAGGCGGTGAGAATTCCTACAAGGCACATGAAGGATAGTTGGATTAAGAGGCTAGACATGAATAATATCCCTAGGTTCGAAGAGGGATATAACTCAGATCCACAAAATCATCTTCAGCTTTTCACGATGCTCATGCTTTGCAAAATATAGAAAACAATTGGCAAAAGCTTAAGTTGTTTCCTAGGACACTCATTAAAGAAATATAGAATTAATATGTAGGTGGAGTACAATGCTTGAATTATTCAATGACAAATATTAGATGTACTCTCAAGTGTCCAACTTGAGGAGGAAAATCCAAGGATGGAAGCAAGGAATACATGAGTCATTGAATGTTGTCATGAGCAGATATTATTCCTTATTACATTGATGCCATAGCCATGATTACTCTCAACAAGAATACTTTCACCGCATAGTAGATGGGCTCCAATAAAAAATGAGGAGAACTCTTTAAGTTTATGTTCAAGGGCAATTGTCAAAGTTAAGAGCCCATTAGATCCAATGGCTAATCAAGTAAGTAGCAAAAGAAGGAGAGTTGAGGAAATGTGAAAGTGCAAAAGAATATCATCTAGATCCTTCCATTCACAAGAGGGAGGTTTAATTTTGTGACAGTGAGGAGGAATCATCACTTGATGAGGTGGTGAATCGAAAAACCTTGTCAATTCAAAAATATACCTTTGAAATTTTAGCTAAGGTAGATCAATTATGGGACTCTATGGATAGTAGATTTCAAGCTATCCTAAAAATTATTAAAGAGTCTAAAGAACAAGGTAGTGATTGTGATTGTAAGAGGAAAAAGGAAGTTGAATGTGCTAATTAAAGGGGTAAGGGCAAGATTATTGTAGTAGAGAAAGTTGTAGAAACTGAATTAGATGATGATGGTGGGTGTGACATTTGCCAATATGAACATCCTAAGGGATGTTGCCCCATCATGTCACACTTACAAGAGTTTGGGGCGTATGCTTTGAATGCATGACTAGGAAAAAGACAAACACCTAGAAGATTGCCTTATCCTCAAGGCAATCCTAGGTAGTTCCATCAACAACAATAATATTATCCAAGTGGAACTCCATCGCAACTGTATGAATAGTATCAATAGTGGCAACACCCACAATCATTGGCACTACCACTACCAAGGTAGAAATACCCTTACAAACAACCAAATTCATATGGGTATTACATTAAGTAACCCATGTCTCCACATGACTCTTCTAGTCATGTTTCTCCTTTCCACCATCACTACTACCCTCTAGAATACTATATAACTCATTCTCCACATTCTAGGAGGGATACCACATTCTATCCTTATCCTTCTCTTGTTTCTACACCTATTCGTCCATCCTTAACATAACTACTACCTTCTCCATCCATGCAAGATGAACTTCTAGCTCAGTCACAGCAACATAACGCTACTAGGGTGGTCAATCTACAATTGGTTTATCAATCGAGTGGTTTGGATACTAGATCATGAAAAAGATCCTTTTTTTGATCCAATAGCCCACCTAAACCCTCACATAAACCTACAAATGGCAACCCTGCTTCTCCATCCCCCTCTGCATCTAATCCTTTTGAGTCTCCTTTAAACCAAATACTACACAAAATCCATACTATTATGCTCACTCATGCCATATCTAATTGGATTTGGGTTGGAAACCTTCCTAGGAAATTAGTTGATCCTGGGAGTCCCCTTATCGATTTGTAGATTATTGGGAATGAAGCATGTAAAGCTCTTCTTAATTCAGGTTTCGATGTAAACTTGATTTCTCATGGGATGTATACTACCTGGAACCTATCAACTCTCAAGAAGAGTAATATTTGATTAGAATTGGTGGACTAGTCCATTACTATTCCATTAGAACTAGTGGAAGACATTGTGACCATTGTCTATGGGTAGTCTTATCCTACTAATTTCCTAGTAATCAAGGTTGAGAACTATAACGAGGACTTCCCAATCATTATGGAAAGGCCATGGAAAAGCACTATTGATGTAAGAATGAACATTGAAAATCTTTCCCTGGAGATATCTAAGGAAAATGCATTTGGAAAGATCCAGAAGAAGCGAGTTCCATGCATCGCATATAGCGATACTGGGTGCAATTGCATACAGAAACTCTGATCCATGAAATGAGCATCTATTTCCATATGCAAGTAGTGTTCACATGAAGTAAATATTCAAAGGTGTTTGTACGTAGCAGCCACAAAACAAGAAGGCACCCAGTGGTTGACCACTAATCTTGAAAGCAACATAATGTGCATGGAACCTATTGAGAGCTTGACATGTGCTTATGTCACAGGCATGGATGAACTAGAGCAAGTTCATCACCAACTCTTTGATGATGTGAATGATGATACCTATTGGGGAGAGCTGGAAATTCCTAAAAATTTTAAACAAGATCCCCTTGAGTTAAAAACTCTACTTACCAACATTGAATATGCATTTTTGAAAAATGAAAAGTTGGTAATAATCAATGCAAATCTTGCTCTAGAACAAAAAAAAATGTTATTAAATGTTGTTGATAAATGATTAATAACCTTTTCTTGGTCATATCTTGAACTCATAAGGATTGATCCTAGGATATGTCAGCATTGTATCTACACTGATCTGGCCATGAAGCCAAAGAGGCAACCACAACGGCGCTTGAATCTAAAATTGAAGTAAATCATTAAAGAGAAGATTGAGCAACTCCTTAAGGCATGGTTCATTTACCCCATTTTGGATAGCGAGTGGGTTAGCCCACTCATGATTATGCCAAAGAAAGGTGGTAAGATTGATTAGTTGTTGGACATCATATTTGGGCATTACTATTACAATTTTCTAGATGATTATAGTGGCTATAACCAAATCCAAACTACACTAGAGGATTAGGCCAAAACAACATTCACAAGTACCTGGGGGACTTTTTCATATCAAAAGATGCCATTTGGCTATGCAATGCCCCTACTACAGTGCCTAGTTTTAAGTATTTTTCAGTAGCAGATTGGTAGTAGGATGGAAGTCTTCATGAATGACTTCTCCACCTATGGAGCTACATTTGAGTAAGCCTTGTACCACCTTAATCAAGTACTCAAAAGATGTGTGGAAACAAACTTACGGCTTAATTAGCAAAAGAGTCATCTGATGGTCTAGGAGGGCATTGTATTAGGGCACAGAATCTTAGAAGCAAGGATTGAGGTCAACCTCAACAAAATAAGGGTCATCCATAGAATCACCTGCCAACTAGAAATGGTCAAAGACGTTTGATTATTTCTTGGACACATTAGCTACTACCAACAATTCATAGAGAATTTCTCTAAGCTCACAAAACCACTAGTTGAGAAAACAAAGAACAATGCTCCATTTGTATGGACCAAGGAATGTGAAAAAGCATTTCAACTGGTTCAACTCCAATTCTACAGGTACCCAACTGGTTCAAACCATTTCACATTATGACGGATGCATCAAATTATGCCTTGGGGTCTATGCTTATGTAGTTGGATGATAAGAAATGTTCATATTACATTCACTGTGCAAGCTAAAGCATTGTGGGTGCACAATTGAACTACACCACCACAAAAAAAGAATTGATGGTAGTGGTGTTTGCTTTAGAGAAGTTCAAGCACTATCTGCTTGGATACAAAGTGTTTGTGCACATCGATAATAGTACCATCCACTTCCTGATGAATAAGCCAACAATGAGCCCCTATGTCATATTGTGGCTAATGATCTTGTAGAAATTCAATCCTATGATGATAGATCGAAAGAGAACTAAGAATGTGGTCACTGATGACTTGTCTCAATTATGATGGGATAACAAAGAGAAGGAAAGCCCATTGTTTGATCCATTTCTTAATGAACTTCTCTTTGCCAGGACTATAACTAAACAATTTCCCACTAAGCCTAAATAGTATGATGGCATTCTCACCTATCCTCTTACTCAAGAGATGCCACAAGGGTTAGACCACTGGAAAAAATAATAATTTCTTTACTAGGTAAAATGCTTCATGGAGATAAACGAGCATTTGTACAAGGTGTGTGTTGATGAACTGGTTTGTTGATGTGTCCTTGATGCTGATCAACTATGTGTTCTCTAGGACATTCATGAGGATCCTTATGTTGGCCACTATACTAGGAGATGCATGGCCATTAAAATCTTGATGAAAGGGTATTAGTGGCCAACACTTTTCAGGGATGCTCACCAATTTGTCCACTCTTGTGAATGCTGCCAATGAGATGGTGGAATGGCTGCTTTAATGGAGGGACCTCAGTAGTGGATTTAACCACTAGAACCCTTCGACATCTAAGGCATTAACTTCATGGATTCCATCATGACCATGTTAAAGGAAAAAAGTGTACATCATAGTTGTTGTTGACTATTATACAAAATGGGCAAAAGCAGTAGCAATCACCAACTATACATCTTCTTTTGCTGCTCAGTTTGTATAATAGAATGTTGTAAACATGTTTAGTGTGCCACATGCATTAATATCTTATAATGGAATTCACTTGATGGGAACTACCTTTCACATGCTTAAGCAATGCTTGGGGGTTGAGCATAAATTAATAACACCCCATCATCCCCAAGCCAAAGGTCAAGCAAAAGTTAATAACAAGGATATCACAAAGATTCTAATAAGATCTATTAGCAAATATAGGAGAGACTGGAGCACAAAATTCAACGATGCCCTTTGGACCTACCACTCAACATGGAAACTTCCTATTGGCTACTCTCTCTATGAGCTGGTGTACAGAAAATGACCAACTCTTCCAATTCAATTCAAGCCCCATACATTGTCAATAGCTAGTGACCTTGACCTTGACTTAGGTCTAACACAAAAAGAAAGATTAATAAATCTCAACCTACTAGATGAAAATTGATTGGTGGTCCTATCATCTAACGAGTTGTACAAGACATTTAGTAAAAAGTGTCATGATCTTAGAATTAGAAAAGCCAAATTTCAACCAGAAGATAAGGTCTTCTACTGGAACCCCACACACATACCTCAAAGAACTAAGTTCTATATGTTGTAGGAAGGACCTTATATCATTTATGAAACTTTTTCTTTTGGGGCCATGTTGATCTACAAACTTAAGAGCTTGAACAAGAAAAAACTAGTTAACATGCAAAAAATCAAACCTTTCCATGAGCCTAAGCAAGGTACTGCAACAAACTTCTCATCGGATGGACAACCACACTCAATCTTTCGGATCTCCTTTTTTCAACTTACTCGTGGGGGGATATGGCCACCCATGCTAAGTATATAAGCAACTCCTTAGTTTTTCATCTTTTTGTTTTACACTTTGTTATTTTTACAACTTTTTGTTTTACACCTTCTTTACCTTACACCTTTGTGTTTTTACGTTATTAAATTTTTTCAATTTTTGTTTTACAACATTGTTGGTGTGTTTTTATTTTTCTTAAATATTTTATGATTTCTTGTATATTTTTCTTTATTTTGATGTGATTTTCTTATTGTGTTTTAATAATAACGTGCCTTATTGCCAACTAGATATAGTGTGGTTTGTTTGATGCAGGTGTGTGTTATTTGGTTATTTGATTGTTGGTGTCTAGATTCTAACTTTGAATTTTGTTAATGATAACTAGGACATAATTTCTTTTTCATGAAATAGGTAGTGAATCCACAACATCCACCCATCCAAAAACTCTATGGTTTTCCTTGTTTTGGAAGTATGAGGTTCCTTTTTCATTAATAAAACTTTAATGAACTTATGACCTTGGTAGTTTTCTAACTTGGAAAGGATTCAAGGGTTTGAATAGGGTGTGACTTCAAGGGGACTCGGTACTCTTTGTACCTTTCTACTTACTTGGGTGCATGTGTGTTTTCATGGATTTTTTGCCATTTCATGTTGACCGATAATAGGAAGTTGAATAAGTCTTTGCATGGTGTGGTTTTCATTTTATTAAAAAAATGATGGAAATTCAAAGCACAACCCCTAGACAAATAAATGGACTACAAGAATTGGTTATTGGACTAGAAAGACATGTTACCCATGCCTGAAGATCCCCTCGAACTAAGGCCTTCTCTCACTTCCTACTTCTCTTTTCTTCTTAAAATAAGGAGTGGTAGTTGTTTTGTGGGAGCACTCGTATCTTAGGGGGTGGACCAATCTTAAAATGGTGATGCAAAGTCACTGAATGTGGTTGTTTTTGGTCTAGACTAAGGATGGATTTTATCAAGTCATTTAACCACAAAATTCACAAGGGACTTCATGTAACCTTAATCAGGAACTTCATTCCACTTTCTCTCTCATCCGTCTATGCTTTCTATGCCTTACCTCACTGCCAGTGTTCATGTTCTTGTTTAATGTCTTGGTTTATTGTGTTAAAATTCTTAGGTAGTTTGTTTCAGGTTTTCGTACTTAACTTTCCATAACCATTGATCACCCATGGGGCCCATGGACTCCTTGGTTTGAGGTTATGCAAGGGTAACAAGGGAATGTGCCTGCTTTTGGGAGGATCCACTTGCATACCTTTTGGTTGGATTAGTTAAGTTCTTTATCCCTAGACATTCTCACAATCAAATCCTTTTGCATGCCCCATCAATAACATCCAATTGTGTGCATTTTCACAACTTTTTTAGTGAAATCCTCTTTTTATTGTTGTGAATTCTTTAATCCTCTTTAAGCATTTTGTCATGTTTGGACTTTTCAAAATTTAATAATGGATTGGTTATCCATTTCACCCTATTTTTTAGTCTTCTTTTTAACACTATTAAAGGAATCAATCCACCATAATCACAACCTAGCCAAGTGTAACTACTGATGAGACAAGGTACCTAAAAGCTATATGTTGCACATTGCACACTAATCTATAATTTTGTTGTGACTGTAGTGGGAAAAGTAGATTGGAAGTGGGATTTTCGTCACCAAGGAAGAAGATGCAACACCATGCGACAAGGATCCTTCATGATCATTGAATCTTCTTTCTCACTCTTCAGTTGCCAGAGGATTTGGATGTCAGTTTTGGCCAAGGTTTTCAATTCTATTATCATGAACATCCAATTTTGTAAAAGATTGTAAATTCATACACTTGGGCACTTAGAATCTATCTGTTCTATCTGAGTAAGTTTACATGTTAGCCAATAATCCCATACCTTCCCAATATTTTGTAAGGGACTTGTTCCTCCTTTTGTTCACTTGAGGATGAGTTTTCATTTAGTCATGGGGGTATGATGAACTGTATTTTATCTAGCTCCAATACTAGATATATTAGATATCTGATATTGGAGTCCAAGAAGAGATGTTGGATATCTGATATCATGGGATGTGTGTTGATTTATAAATATAGTGCTTGGGCACAAAGCTTGGGCATAAGTTTTTTCATAGCGTAGCAAAGCTCTTGTAGTTTGTTTTTTTTTTCCAAAGTTAGAGTATTTTCCAAAGTGCCCATAGCTAGAGTGTTTGAGTGTATAGATCTTTATTTGAGCATTGTTGTACCTAAGCATGGTAGTATGTGCAACAATAAAGATGAACTTTCTGATACACCTTGTAGCACTTTAGCTAGCTTAAATATTTTATTCATGCATTTAATGTTTTGCATAATTTTATTTAATGCTTTCATGTAATTAAGCTAAATTAAGCTAACTAGATTAAATAGCAATCAATTAAACACATAAGTACGATCGCTTTGAGCATGTGTATGACACTTGGTAATCCTAGCAATGCTTAACGTTTGGTAACCCAATAGCGTCATACATGTTCAAGATGTATATGAAAAGTGGGATTAGATACTTATGTTAGGATAGTTAGTTATTAATTAGCAATTAGATTAGTTAAATAGGTTCATAAATTGAGTTTCAAATTCTTGTTAATTGTAGATGAATAAAAGATAAAATAATAAAAATCATGTGCCTCAATTACACTTAACCATACAACTAAGCTCTACAAGTGTAGTTGGGAAGACAATGATCTTCACGATTAGATTTCATGTCTTGGAACTAGTGTACTTAGGAACTTAGGGTTTGCGGAATTCGACTAGATCGTGTGTGAATGCTTGTAATTCATATCGTTGGACGTAGAGGTACCTCACCACTCATCAACACTAAATAATTATTTAGTACTTCATCTCTGTTCTTTTGGTTTTCTTTGTACTTGACAGGGCAAACCTAATGACCATTATTACAATTTCTATGAATTGGTATTGTACTATCTTATTATTAAAAGTTTAACATTGTATTTTTTTGTAATTTAAGTACTAAATTAAATAGATATATAATTTTATTAAAATTTAAATAATTTCTTTATTTCAAAATTTTAGGGTGCTAATGACAAAGTGCACTCTTTTTACTAAACCTACTTCTCTCTCCAAGAGTATTTGATTGTGAACTTTTTCCTAGCCCTATGATTCAAATGATGATGGTATGAAAAGCTAAAATTTAAGGTTTCATACAGACAATAAAATTTTAATAATTAAAATATATTTTTATGTAATTCTATACCTAATATATTTACTTGTGTATATATTGGTAGTTTATGCTTTTAGCGAGGATGTTTTAAGAATCAATCAAGTATGTACACAATTTTATTATTTCTTTCATTCATCGAAATTGTTAATGCAAAAGTAGATCATGTTTCAACATTTATGTACTATGTTCTTGAAATCATGTAAGGAGGTATGGAACTGCATGCTAATAATTTAATGAAAATGCACTCTTTAAATATATAGAAAAATTAGGTAATTTATTATTAAAAATAAAAAGATTTTTAAAAATTAAGTTCCTAGTATTCCTTTATCTTAAACATCTATATAGATGGTGTAAAGCCACAAAATACATAAATTGCTTATAGGACTTCTAAGAAGCATTGAAATTTTTTATCTTTATTTAAAATCAAACATTTGATTTTCTAGCCTTTCTAAAAATGTAGACAAGATTAAAAATGCTTATACTCTTTCTATAGATTATTAATTGGTTAAGAAAAAGTAATAATTATCATAATATTTGCCCTAACCACTTTAGTATAAGACTATCTACTTAATAATATTAGAATTATCCTAATTAGTTTTTTACAATGATTTTAAAATTTTCAACATTTGTGATTGATTGTTTGTGTAGGGTGATATGAAAGTAGGCGGTGGTGGACATCTAAGTAGAGCATTAGTTGGTGTTTTGCATATGAAAGAATAAGAAATTAGTGTTAACTTTACTGAGAGTGTGTGCTTACTATGGTTACTACTTAACAAGTTGAAATATTTTAAAAGGAAGATCTTTTTTATTTAATCATGGCATAGAATTATGTTATGTTGCATGTATTTTGTTTAATTAAAAGGATGATTCCTTTTGTAGAGAAAAAGAAAATTTTATTAAATCAATGTAAAAAAATTTAAAAAACACACTAAAACTTGCTGTTAGGGAGGGATACTAGACCTTAAAAATAATATTAATAGGAAGAAAAAAATTTAGGGTTTATCATATATTTAACACTAAGTATCAAATAGGAAAAATAGCATGGAAAGGAAATTACTGTAAATGTAAAAATTTAAAAAATCATAAAATCATATATACTTTCATTTTCCACCATGGAAACATAGGTTCACTTTGTACAATATGTACTAGTTTAGCTATATATTTATTATTTGGTTAAGAAAATATTATATATTTTTCAAATTAAAAAATCTCAAATTGATTCATTAAGAATTAATTTTCCAAGGACAAAGTCCATGGTACCAAGTAGTTGGCCTCTGGACATAAAGCTCCTCAATTCACTATTATGATGAGAGAAAAAAAATGTGACCAAGATAGCTTCCCCTTACTAGTATGATAATAAAATTATTTTATTGTAACCAAGAAGGACTTTCTTGGATGGGGTTGGTAGGTGGCCTCTTGTCCAAAATTATAGCATCTTTTATATTTATTGAACTTAGTGACAAACATAAGTGTTCTTGCCAATTCACTCAACATTATCTTTGGAAGTTAATGACCATATTGTACTAGATTTTGTATGATATAATCCTATTGGTTATTGCCACCCCTATCATGTGTTTTTGTATTTTTTGTGATCTATGTGCATATGATGTTGATGAGTGGTGAGGTACCCCTACGTCCAACCATATGAATCACAAGCGTTCACATGTGATCTAGTTGAATTCCACAGACCTTAAGTTTCTAATTGTGATAATTGTTGTCTTCTCAACTACACTTGTGGAGCTTAATTGTATGGTTAAGTGTAATTGAGGCACATGATTTTTATTATTATTTATTTTATTTGTCTATGATTAAGAACAAGTTGAAACTTAATTTATGAACCAATTTAACTAATCTAATTGTTGATCAATAACTAACTATCCTAACATAAGCATCCAGTCCCACTTTCCGTGCACATCCTAAACATGTATAACATTGCTAGGTTACCAAATGTTAAGCATTGCTGGGATTACCAAGTGTTATGCACATGCTTGAAGAAATTGTACTTATGTGCTTAATTAATTACTATTTAATTTAGTTAGCTTACTTTAGCTTAATTACTTGGAAGCATGAAAGAAAATTGCATAAAACATTAAATGCATAGATAAAGTATTTAAGCTAGGCAAGGTGTTGCAAGGTTTGATTAGAAAGCTCATCTTTATTATGGCACACACTGTCGTGCTCAAGTACAACAATTCTTGAATAAAGATACATACACTCTATGACTTCTGCTATGGGCACTTTGAAAAATATTCTAACTCTAGAGAAAAAAATTGCAAGAGCTCTGCTATGCTATGACAAAAACTATCTGGAAACCATGTGTCCAAGCGGCCATATTTATAGGCTGGCACATACCCCATGATATCTAATATTTGACATCGCATCTTGGGGCCTAATATTAGATACCTGGCATTGTGGATATGATATGAAAGCCCTGCAAAATACCATTCATCATACCCCATGATTGAATGAAAACTTGTCCTCAAGTGAACAAGAGAAGGAACAAGTTTCTTACAAAATATTGGGAAGGTATGGGATTATTGACTAACATGCAAACTGACTCAAACAGAACAGACTTTAAGTGCCCAAGTGTATATATTTACAATTTATTTTTTTACAAAATTGTGTGTTTATGATAATAGAATTGAACACTGTGGATAGAACTGACATCCAACTCCTATGGTAGCTGAAGAGCGAGGAAGAAGATTCTATAATCATGAAGGGTCCTTATCGCATGGTGTTGCCGCCTCTTTCTTGGTGAAGACAATCCCACTTCCAGTCCACACTTTCCACTACAATCACAACAAAATTTTATATTAGTGTGCAATGTGTAACATATAGCTTTTAAGTACCTTGTCTCATCGATGGTTACACTTGGCTAGGTTGTAATTATGGTGGATTGACTCTGTTAATAATGTCAGCAAGAAGATTGAAAAATTATGGTGAAATGGATAAGCGGTCCATTAAATTCTAAAAAGTTCAAATGTGATGAAATGCTTGAAGAGGGTTTAAGAATTCACAACAATAAAAAGAGGATTTCACTGAAAAACGTTGTGAAGATGTGCAAAATTTGATGTCATTGATGGGGCACACAAAAGGATTTGATTGTGAGAATTTATAAGGATAAAGAACTTAACTAACGCAACCAAAAGGTATGTAAGAGGTCCTCTCCAAAGTAGGCACATGTCCTTTATTACCCTTGCATAACTTTAAACTAAGGAGTTTATGGATCCCATGGATGGAATTGACAGTGAGGTGAGACATGGAAAGCATGGATGGATGATAGAGAGTGTGGAATGGAGTTCCTGATTAAGGTCACATGAAGTCCCTTATGAATTTTGTGGTTAATGACCTAATAAAATCCATCCTTAGTCCAGACCAAAACCAACCACATTTAGTGAAATTGCATTGCCACTCTAAGACCAGTCCACCCCCCTGAGACACAAGAGTGCTTCCACAAAACAACCATCGTTTCTTATTGAAGAAGAAAAGAGACGTAGGAAGTGAGAAAGGGCCTTAGTTAGAGGGGACCTTCAAGCATGGGTAACATGTCTTTCTAGTCCTATAACTAGTGCTTGTAGCCCATTTATTTTGTCTAAGGGATGTGCTTTGAATTTGTATCATCTTTTTTTTACTGTTGGGAACCACACCATGCAAAGACTTATTTAACTTCCTGTTATTGGTTGACATGGAATGATAAGAAATCCATGAAAACACACATGCACCAAAGTAAGAAAAAAAGCACAAAGAGTACCGAGTCCCCTTAAATTCACACATTGTTCAAACCTTTGAATATTTTTCAAACCCAAAAACTACCAAAGTTATAAGTTTGTTAAAGTTTTATTAATGAAAAAGGAACCTCACACTTCTAGAACAAGGAAAACCATAGAGTTTGTGGATGGGTGGATGTTCTAGACTCACTGCCTATTTCATGAAAAGAAACCATGTCCTAGTTATCAGTAACAAAATTCAAAGTTAGAATCCAGACACCAATAATTAAATAACCAGATAACACATACCCACATCAAACAAACCACACTGTACCCAGTTGGCAATAAGGCATGTTATTATTATAAAAACACAATAAGAAAACCATATCCAAAATAAAGGAAAATATATAAGAAATTGTAAAATATTTAAGAAAAATAAAACATACTAACAATGTTGTAAAACAAAAATTTTGAAAAATTAAAAATGTAAGAACAAAAAGATGTAAGATAAAGAATGTGTAAAATAAAAAGGCGAAAAAATAACTAGGTGAAAAACTGAGGAGTTGCTTATATAGTTACATGGATGGCCATCTCCTCAAGGACTAAGTTGAAGGGAGGAGATTCAAAAGATTGAGCATGATTGTCCGTCCTGTGGCAACCGAAAACATCAATGGCTAGAACACCAAGGTCCATGGGTGCACAGTCTAACCCTGAATCCACGTAAGGCTTGTTGGAGCTGAAGATGGGGTGCCTTGGATGGTCTGGCCGATCAAACAGGCACGTAGTGGATGCAACAGAGGTGCAATGTGGTTAGCCATAGTGGTGAAGTGAAATGGTATTAAGTCTGCAAGTAGTGTTTACGGTGTTAATGGTGTTAGTGTTGTTAGTGTGGTCAAGCGTAGTCAAGATTTTTGGTGAAGTGGGTAGTGTCAATGCATGTAGACTGCCACCCGAGCATAGTTTTAGGCATGGCTATGAGGTAAAACAACAAAAAATGCAAGTAATGTGTGAAAAGATGCAAAGAAAGAAAGAGAGAGAAACAAAACACCACCCCAAATGGGATTGAGCATAGTTAACACCAAAAGGGATTAGAAGGTACACAGTGTATAATAGGCATAGTGGACAACGTAGTTATAGTCTTAGAGACGTATGGCCATGAAGACTAGCACTCTACGAAGGTGTCTATGTCTACTAGGTTGGCCACCATGGTGTACCATTGGCTGCAATGTTCTGGTGAACTGTGGTGGTCTACAACTTCACCTCTTCTTAGTTTTTTGCCAAGTGCTTCTTAGATTTGCCAACTCTTCAATTTTCCAACCCTTTGATTTGCCAACCCCAAGAACTTTAAGGGCATGGGTATTTATAGGTTTAGGATTAGTGAAAAATGTGGGATGGTGGCCACATGATGGAGGGGATGGTTGGGACTATGCTTTCACCTAACAACTGTCTCCATTGGGCGTTTGGTGTTGTGCTTTGCTATGCTATACTAGACTCTGTGAGACTATGAGACTGTGACTACGCTGCCAATTGCATGTGTGTGCCAAGAAGACTATAAGGTACCTGAAAAATGAAAGCTAGAGACTACACTCTCTATGCTCTTTCATGGGGTCAGGCGTAGTTACAATTTCAGGGGAAAAGGGGATATAAAATGGAAGTATCTTGCCGACTACGCTTTCTAAAGGTGAGTTGACTACATTTTGGAGCTAAGTTGAGTGTCATTACTATGCTATGGAGGTTGCTGAAGGTTATTCCTATTTACTATGCTTTGGACTGGGGAAGAGCATAGTCCCACACTTAGGAAAGTCTCAATGCTAGGGAAGTTTGAGAAAAATGAGTTTCTTATAGACTACACTCCCCATGGGAGGCTGACTATGCTCCCAACTAGGGGTGAGCATCATCTCGAGACTTGTTGAAATTTGTGAAAACCTTCCCTTTTGCTGACTACGTTCTCCACTAGAGGCCGACTACACTTT
This sequence comes from Gnetum montanum, assembly GCA_015680685.1. Taxonomy (NCBI): domain Eukaryota; kingdom Viridiplantae; phylum Streptophyta; class Gnetopsida; order Gnetales; family Gnetaceae; genus Gnetum; species Gnetum montanum. The sequence continues at coordinate 204,084 of MNCI01021775.1, forward strand.
AGGGTAGTGGAGAGCATAGTCCCAACAGTTAGAGAAATTTTCTATAATTGGCTTTGTGTTGACACTTAGAAAAAAATGCAAAACTAGCCTTCGTGTTAACTACACTCACCATGAAAGGCCAACTATGCTCTCATTTGGGAAGAGCATAGTCTCAACACTTAGTCAAAATTTGTAGCTAGGATGCCATAGTCTAAATCTGGTGGTGTTTCATTGGCCTCTCTTTGTTGACATTTGGAGGAGTGGCCCAAGAGATGTCGACAAAAAACAACAAAACACTATAACAAGTTTGGCACTAGCATCACTTTTCAATGTGTGGTTGGATGTCACTGCATCGTGCTCAAGAGTGCTGTGGAGAGCAATATGGTAGATGGCAAGTGAGAAGTAGGAGTAAAAGGTGTAGGTGATGTGTTAAGGGTAAAAGGGAAGATGAAGTGCAAATAGAATGTTATGATGTGAGGACTTCATAGTTGATGGTGACCATGGCACCAGAGTGGCTTACCCTTGAAAACGTTGACCTCTCATCAGAATGCTTGTGAGAGAGTTGATGTGGATTAAAGGCTGAACTGGTTGCGAAATTGTAGTGTTGCTAGGCTGCTTAGGGACGTGCTCTTTCTCTTTTTCTCTTTTTGTTTCTTTTCTCTTTTTTATTTTTACTCTTTG
>MNCI01021775.1:204771-261618 GCA_015680685.1 Gnetum montanum
TTGGGCTCTGCATGTTGTGAAATGCTTATTGCAAGGTGCTTTTCATCGAGTGGCTTTCATGTCACTAGATGGACTTTGCTTTGGTATTTGCGAAACCATGTTACGTTTGTACTATAGGTGTTTCCTCCCCGTATGATGACTTGTGTTACATCTGCCTAGATGTTGATTGGCCAACAAAGGCTTCCCATAGGATGACTTATGTTACGTTTGCCTTGGGTTTTGCGATTTGACTTGAAGAGGGTGCCATGTGATCACAACACATGAATGTCAAAGAGTTTGCAAACATTGCTATGCAGGGAATGAAAGGGTATTGGCATATAGGAGTGGATGTGAGTAGGCTATAACAAGATAGTAGGGATTTGCACTCTCAAGAGGTTTAGCTAGTTCAATTAAGCACATCAGAGTGATGTGGTGACTTGCTACTATGATGAGATGCACCTTTGCATGACCACTTGGGGCTTCATCTTGCAAACAAAACTCTTAGAAGATAAGAAAACCACAAAATAGATAAGTGTAAGTGGACTACAAGTAACAAAATGTAGGAGGCCATATTAGCTACATGGGTTGCAAAGGTTGGTAGTGTGCTCGCTTGCTTGATGTAAAAGGAGGACAAGAGTTATTGTTTATTGATTGCCAACCTAGTCTAAGGTCTTGGTAGACTGTGTCTTTATTGGTTTAAAGTCCTAGCATACTATTAGGCCTAGTTTAAGGTCTTGGCAGACTGTGTTGTGCTAGCCTATAGTCCTAGGGGACTGCTTTGTGTTAGTTTAACGTCTTAGTAAACATGCTATGCCACTTTAGAGTCATGGCAAACTACTAGTTTAAAGTCATGGTGGACTAGTTATGCTAGTTTATAGTCATAGTAGACTATTGGGCTAATTTATAGTCATAGCAGATGTTCTGTGCCAGTTTAGCATCGTAGCAAACAACTGTGCTAGTTTAGCATTGTAGCAGATGACTGTTTACCTTGTTTCATTGATGTGTAGTGCTATGTGCTAGATATAGTATGGCTTCAAGTGTGAATGGTTCATTGGATTGGAAAACTCATTTTTGTCATGATCAGTAAGCCTGAATGCTCCATTGTTGTTGGCCTTAGTGACCAAGAAAGGTCCTTCCTAATTGGCTAAATTTTTTTTTGTGGGTTTGTGAATGGCCTTGAGGACTAAGTCCCCTTTCTTGATTGGGCACTGATGATAGTTGTGATGATGCTTTTGCCATTACTTTTCTTGGTACCACTCAATGCAATCAAGCGTACACATGTGCTCTTCCTCTATTGAGTCAAGGTCTATGGTTCTCAACTTGTTGTTCTAACCTTCGTTGATGAGGTTCGAGAGGATTACCTAGAGTGATGGAACTTGCAATTCAAGTGGAAAAACTACTTTAGATTCATAAATGAGGCTATAAGGCATCATACTTGTTGCTATTTGATGTGTAGTGTAGTAGGCTCAAAGTGCGTAGACTAGTTACTCATGCCATTATTGTTTGTTGTTGCTTAGCATCTTCTTGAGGAGGTTGATGATAACCTTGTTGGTGGCCTTCACTTGGCCATTTGTTGAAGGGTAGTATGGTGATGAAAAGGAGTGCTTGATGTTGAAGTGCTCACAAAAGGCTTTGGTTTTGGTGCTACTAAACTACGGTCCATTGTTTGTCACTATGGTCATGGGCAAATCAAAACAAGTCACTATGTTGTCTAATGCAAACTTGTAAACCTGTTGCAATGTTGTCTTCCTAAGGGGAATAGCTTCAACCCACTTGGTGAAATATTCCATTGTAGTTATTATGAAGCTATGCCTTATGTAGGACTTAGGCATTATGGGTCTGATGATGTCCAAGCGCCAGCATTGGGATGACCACATGATTTACATTGTATGTAATTTAGTTGGTGGCACATGCATTAAGTTGCTATGCCGTTGATAAGTATCCCATGTTTTGGCTTTTTGGACACAATTGCTTTCCATGTAGGGCTAATAGTAACCTAACCATTTAATTTTTACTACCATTTCCCTAGGTGCTATGCAACCTTCGAATAGTCCATCATGAACTTGCTTAAGGATTATTTTTGCTTCATTTTTGTTGACATAGGTTAGCAGTATGACATCATAGGATTTGTGAAATAATGTGTTATCACCTACGATGATGTATTATCATGAACGTTTATGTACTGTGTCCTTTTGAGTAGTGGTTAAGTGTTGCCAAGGCTCACCTTGTAGAAGGTATGCCTTGATATTGTTGTACCACTCTTTTGCATGGATGATGCCAATTGTGGCTATGGATGCATCTTCAATGATTTGCGTGATAAGTGTAGTGCAGTCTACCACCAAGGTGGGAAATGCATTAAACATGCTAGGTGCTATGCTAAGGGCTAATGTTGCAACTATGTCGACAATGACATGTTCACTCCATGGAATATGTTGGACATCAACAACTACAAAGTGTTGGAGTAGGTGTTTTGCTAGGTTGCAGTAAGGCTATAAATGTTGTGCCTTGTAGGTGTAAGCCTATGCTACTTGATTGACCACTAATTGTGATTCACCTTGGATCACTATGCATTGGATTCCTAGGTCATGTGTTGCAAGGATTCCTTGGAGGAGACCTTCGTACTTTGCCACATTATTGGTGCAAGGAAACATGAAACGATATACAAAGGATTAGATCTCCCTAAAGGAAAATGTGATAATAGCAGCATCGCTACCCCCTTGAGAGGTTGAAGCTCTATCGAAATGTAGGAGTGCCTGGTAGTTGTTAGGCACTTGGCTAATGCTGCTAACATGCTCGTCTGGGAACTCAGGGTCTATAGTAGCTTCATCATCTACTGGTAAAGCCATGAGTTATGTAGCTAGTACTTGACCTTTCATTGAGGCTTGTGTGACATAATGTAGGTCAAACTCCAATGTTATTACTTTCCACCATGCAATGTGACTACTTTCATAGATATTCGTTGTTATAGCTTGGAGTACATTGTTCTTGAAAATGATGTTAACCTGGTTGCGGAAGAGGTAATGCCTCCACCTCTTTAGTGAAAAGACTAGGATAAGGCAATACTTCTCCACATCATTATATCTTGTTTTGTGAGCTACTAATGCATGGCTTAGGTAGCAGACTGGGACCTCTATGCCATCATCTTGCTTTTGGCAAAGCAGAGAGGCGATGGACATGTCAGAAGTGGCCAGGTAGATGTAAAACGTTTTATCTCCTTATGGAGGGTGAACCATAGGTAGTTGTGCTAGCTCTTGCTTAATGTCGTAAAATGCTCATTGGCACTAAGCAGTCCACTCGAAGTGGGCTTCTTTCTTGAGTAAATGCTACATTAGTTGTAGCTTGTAAGTTAACTAGGCAATAAACCTACGTATGAATTATATCCTACCTTGCAACCATTGTAGCTTCCTAAAGTTAGCTAGTGACACTAAGTTATTTATGGCCTTAACCGTATCAAGATCTATGTGTATTCCTTCTTTAGATACTACAAAGTTGAGCATCTTACCCATTTTAATGCCAAAAACACACTTCTTGAGATTTAGCCTAAGCTCATATTTTAAGTAACATTTAAGCACTAAGTCTAAGTCATTTGCATGGTTGTGGTTCACCTTGGACTTAATGGCTATATTATCTACATAGTCATTGAGAGAACTTAGCATGTAATTGTTGAAGATGTATGTCATTGCATGTTGATAGGTTGCTCCTATGTTCTTTAGTCCAAAAGGCATCATGGTGTAGCAAAATGTACCCTAGGGGGTCATTAAGATTGTACTAAGTTAGTGCTCAAGGTTGATCCTAATTTGGTTGTAACCCAAGAACCCATCCATGAAGGACAAAAAGGCATGCCTAGCCGTGGTATCAATGAGTTGATCGATACTAAGCAATGGAAAGTCATCTTTGATGGTTGCCTTGTTTAGGTTCTAGAAATCTATGCAAATGCATATATTTCTATTTTTCTTAGGCACAACTATGATGTTGGAGACCTAGTTTGCATAGTCAATAGCCTGGATGAAACCAACTTTGTAAAGCTTAGTGATCTCATCACGAACTGCCAACACCATTTGAAGTCTAAGCTTAAACGCTTTCTACTTAACTAGTTTAATGCAAGGATCAAAAATGATGTTGTGTTGGACTAGTCAGGGATCTAGGCATAGCATGTCCTTGTACACCTATGCAAATAATTTGATGTTATCATTAAGCACCTTGGTGATGTCTTGAGCATGTTGGAGCTCTAGCGAGGAACTTAGTTTTAGCATTCTCACCTCACTGTTATGTGTTTTCATAGGGATCTTGAGAAGGGGATCTTCTATGACATCCCTTGCCTTTATATTGAGAGCCTTAACTAGATGATCGGGCCAATCTAGTGGCACTTCTATAGATGCTATGTATTCATTGTAGGCTGTAGGCTCAAGGTCCAGGTAATGAGGCTCAAGGTCTAGGTAATGAGGGTAAAAAGGAAGGCAAATGGAGGGTGTGCATAGATTCTAGGCTGCTGAACATGGCAACATTTAAGGATCACTTTCCATTGCCATTCTTTGACCAAGTGTTAGACACCATAGCAAGGCATCGCTATTATAGTTTTTTGGATGGCTATAGTGGATACAACCAAATACGGATAGCCCTAGAAAACCAAGCCAAGACAACGTTCACCAGTCCTTGGGGAATGTTTGCATATAAAAAAATGCCGTTTGGCTTGTGCAATGTCCTTGCCATGTTTCAATGCCTAGTTCTAAGCATATTCCAATAACAAATAGGGAACAGAGTAGAAGTATTTATGGATGACTTCTCCAGCTATGGAACAAGTTTTGATCAAGCCTTGGACCGACTAGAGCAAGTGCTGAAAAGATGCATAGAAACTAATTTAAGGCTCAACTGGCAGAAAAGCCATTTAATGGTCTAAGAAGGCATAGTACTTGGACACAAAGTTTTACATGCAAGAATAGAGGTAGATCCAGATAAAATTAAGGTCATCCAAGGAATCACCTGGCAACCGGAAACTATCAAAGACATTCGGTCATTCCTTGGACACATTGGCTACTATAGGAGATTCATTGAGAACTTCTCCAAGGTTGCCAAACCGTTGGTAGAGCTAACAAAGAAGGACATACCATTTGAGTGGACTAGGGAATGTGAACGAGTATTCCAAGCTCTGAAATTAAAGCTTGTAGAAACTCCCATTCTACAAGCTCTTGACTGGTCCACACCATTCCACATAATGACTAATGCATCCAATTATGCTTTAGGAGCCATACTTACATAGTTAGATGATAAAAAATACCCTTACTACATCCACTGTGAAAGTAGAAGTATTGTCAGTGCACAACTTAACTACACAACTACAGAGAAAGAATTAATGGCTGTAGTGTTTGCACTAGGTAAGTTTAAGCACTATGTGTTAGGTTACAAAGTGTTCATCCATACGGACCATAGTGCAATCCGGTTCCTAATGAACAAGCCAACGGTTAGCCCTTGTATTATACGGTGGCTGGTAATCCTATAGGAGTTTGATCTAACAATGATTAATTGAAAGGGCACCAAGAACGTAGTTGTAGATCATTTATCTCGGTTGCACTGGCACAACAAAGAGGATGAATATGTAATGTTCGATCATTTTCCTGATGAAGCCCTCTTTGTCGATGTAGTGAATAACCAACCCACGGAGATGAATCGGTATAGTAGCATTCTCACCTATCTCCTTACTCAACAAACACCACAGGAGCTAGACTTTAGGAAAAAAAAAATAGTTCCTTCACAGAGCCAAGTACTTCATGGAGATCAACAGACAACTTTACAAAGTGTGTCCTGATGGCTTGGTTCGATGGTGCGTGCCCGAGATGGACCAACTGAGAGTTCTCCAAGACACTCATGCAGGCTCTTGTGGGGGTCACTATGCGGGGAGACGAATGACTATTAAGATCCTGCTTGCAGGATATTATTGGCCAACATTATTTTAGGACACCCATTAGTTTGTCCAATCTTGTGAGCACTGTCAATGTGATGGGGGAATGACTACTAGAATGGAGGGTCTAAAACAATGGATTCAATTGTTAGAACCCTTCGACATTTGGGGAATAGACTTTATGGGGCCCATTACATCAATGTCCAATGGAAAAGCTTACATTTTAGTTGCCATAGACTAATTAACAAAATGGGCTGAAGCAGCTACTGTTACAGACTATACATCATCTACAACTGCATGATTTGTGCATCAACAAATTGTAAATAGGTTTGGTGTGCCATGGGCACTTATTTCGGATAATGGAACACATTTCATAGGTGAAAATTTTCAAAAATGAATGCAATGCTTAGGGGTTGAACATAAATTGACTACACCTTATCACCCCCAAGCTAATGGACAAGTTGAGGTCACCAATAAGGAGATCACTAAAATATTGACATGAACAATTAGCAAGTATAGGTGAGATTGGAGCACTAAACTGAATGATGAGCTGCGATATCATGTACACAATATCACATCTGCCATGCAATATCGTGTATGCGATATCACGTCTTGCCTCATCTTTTATAAATAAGAGATAGCACCCTTAGTTCCAAGTAGTAAGACTTAGACCCTTAGCCAAAATCTTACAGTTTTACCATTCTAGAGTTAGAATAATTTCTGTGTGCCCATAGTAGGAGTAACAGAGTGAACAAATCTTTATTCGAGCAATTTGTACCTGAGCACACATTTGTGTACAACAATAAAGACGAACTTTATGATAAACCTTGCAGCATACAGACTAAGCTAATTAGTAATTAATTATTGTTGAATGTTTAATGCTTTCCTAGTTAATTAATCTCTCTCCTAACCTTTGACTCTCTTAGTTAAGTACACTCAGTATGATCGCTTCGAGCATGTGTATAGCTCTTGGTAACCCAGTAACGATTAGCATTTGGTAATCCCAGCAACGTTGCACTGGTTCAGGATGTGTACAGCAAGTGGGAACGGATACTATTGTTAGGAACAATTAGAATTTAGTTAGTGAATAGTTAATGTAAGTTAGTCACTTAGTTCTCTTTACATTCCTTATTAGCATAAGACATTAAAAAGACAAAAAGCTATAAAAAACACATACCTCAAACTTACTTAACCATACAACCGTGAAAATACAAGTAAGTTTGGGAGGACAATGATTGATTAACCCTGAGTGTTCCATTAAGGCGTGTAAGCACTTAGTCCTTGGAGTTCAACCGGATCGTGCATGAAATGCTTGTATTCATATCGTTGAGTGTAGGGGTACCTCACCACTCATCATTGGCGCCGTTGCCGGGGACTTAGTTGTTTGTGCGCTACATAGAACATAGTAAATCATCCATATCATTGGAATGCTAGAACGAACCCTTAGGGTTAAACAAAGGAAGATAAGACAATGGTACATTGCACACTGAACAAGACAAAAATGTCTTCTTCTTTGCATAAGAGCACTTCACCACCTAAGACTAACACAAGAGATAGTCGACAACATCATACACGTAACCAAGATCCACCAGTTCCTCAATAGTTTCATGTGGTATATACTCATCATGATGAGTATGTACTCTATTTTACCTTTATTCTCCACCAAGATGAACAATTGCATTGGAGAGACTTGGAGGGTAACATAGTGTTTCCCTTAGATCGATTAGTCCCCAACATGCTCCTTCGTGCTCTTACATGAATAGGCATGCTACTTTTATATACAGAGTACGTTGCATGCGATTATGACATAAGGGACTATCATCCCACAGAAGCGCAACATCAAAGGGACTTGCGATAGGATAGTTACGACACATCCTTGAAGGGTAAATGGTCCCATAACGCTCTGCATGTCTTGAGCAAAGTTGAGGGTGGTGAACCTGCTTCAACAGGTTCTCCACAAAATGATGTTCCTCCTCCTAACGATGGTTAGGAGGTGGTGTATTAGAACCTTCACTCTACTATTCACAACCCTAGTTTTGATACCCACGAACATGAAATGTTCAAAAAAGGAACACAAACACATGATAAGGATGGACGTTCTAATCGTGATCACGATCGTGGCCGAGACCACCGAAGAGAAGATAGAAAACACCATCATGGCAATGGTTCTCCTTCTTCTTCACCTTCATCATCACATTCACCCTCTCCTTCAGTATCCGGATGCAGCCATAAGGAAACCAATCATGAGGATAAAGGGAAACGAAGTGAAAAACATCGACGAGACAGTTGAGAACGAGGAAAAGGGCACTCTAATAAATCAAGGCATAAAAGAAGGGAGAGTAGGGAACTGTGTAGACACCATAGACACTATGAACGAGATGATCACGAAGAACCCCTACTCACAACTAGAAGCATGCTAGATATAACGGAGGCCGTAAGAGTTCCCACAAGGCACCAAAAGGATAGTAGGATCAAGAGGTTAGACATGAATAACATCCCACGATTTGAAGGGTACAACGTTGATCCTCAAAATCATTTAACAAGCATTCTACGATGCATGTGCCTTGCAAAACATAGAAAACGAATGGCAAAAACTGAATTTGTTTCCAAGGACACTAGTGAAAGAAGCTAAAAGCTGGTACTGGTCCTTAGAACTAGAATCCATTCAGAGATGGAGTACAATGTTAGAACTGTTTAATGATAAGTACCAAACGTACTCTTGAGTGTCTAACTTGTGAAAGAAAATCCAAGGATGGAAGTAGGGAAATCATGAACCCTTGGATGCCACCATGGGCTGCTATTATGCACTGTTACATCATTGCCCTGGCCATGGTTATTCGCAACGGTATCAACTACGCCATCTTGTAGATGGACTTAGGCATGAAACTAGAAGAACCCTTGGGATGTATGCCTAAGGAAGATTATCAAAGCTTAGGTCTCATCAAATTCATAGATTGTTGGAGCAAGTAGCCAAAGAAGAAGGTGAGCTACGAAGGAGAGAAAGTGTGGAAGAGTACAACCGAGATCCTTTCCTCCGAAAAAGGGGAGTGAAATTCTGTGAGGAGGAAGAAGAGTCACCACTTGAAGAGATGGTGAATAGGAAAACTTTGCCACCCAAAAATTTAACAACAGAGGTATCAGCAAAGGTAGACCAAATGTGGGACTCCCTGGATAGTAGGTTTAAAACTATTCTTAAAATTGTAGAGGAGTATAGGGATCAAGGTAGTGACCATGAAAAAAGAGAGAGAGAAGTGGACAATGCACGTAACAAGGGTAAGGGCAAAATGGCCATCACCGAAGACGTTGTGGATTCAAACACGGACAATGATGATGGATGTGAGATATGCCAATACTATCATCCTAAGGGATGTTGCCTAGTAATCTCACATCTACAAGAGTCTGGGGTGTATGCACTCAACCCACAACTTAATAAACAGCAAGCACCCCAATGGTTACCTTATCCCCAAGGTAACCCAAGGTAGTTCCACCAACCTTTAATATATTATCCAAGTGGAACTCCACCACAACCTGTTGAGCAACATCAATAGTGGCAATACCCATAGTCATGGGGGATGTCAAAACCAGGGCAACAATACCCCTACAGGCAACCAGATCCATATGGCTACTACGTGCAGCATCCAATCTCTCCACGTGACTCTATTAGTCACATTACATCACAACATCACTATCAAGCTCAGGAGTATTATAAAACTCCTTCTCCTAGAGGAGATAACCCACAAGCATACCATCCTTCAAATCCATCTGCAACTCTCACACCAATAGCTCAATTACCACCCGCTCCAGAAATGCAAGGGGAACTCCCTACTCAACCACAACAACGCAATGCCACAAGGGTTGTGAATCTTCAACCCACTATTAGTGCTGACCTTTCTTTAGAACCAATAGTCCAACCAAGCCCTCACAACCACAAGTGGTTGAACCTCTGAATGCCTCCCCATCAAATAAGGCTTTAGAGCTCCCTTCAAACCAAACACCGAGCTCAACACATATGGTTATGTTAACACATGCCGTTACTGACTAGATTAAGGTGGGCCATCTTCCCAAGAAATTATCTGATCTTGGAAGCCCTGTAATCTAGCTCTAAGTCATTGGGAATGAACTATGTAAAGCTCTTTTGGACTCAAGTTCCAGAGTCAACCTAATATCACAAGAGATGTACAAAGCCTAAAACCTGCCTTCATTAAGAATAAGCAATATTCGCCTAGAGCTGGCCGACTAGTCCATCACTGTTTCCTTGGGATTGGTGGAGCATATTGTTACCATTGTGTGTGGGTGGTCATACCCAGCTAATTTCCTAGTGATACAAGTAAATAATGATAAAGGGGACTTCTCGATAATAATGGGTAGGGCATGGATAAGTACTATCGATGCACACCTAGGAATCCGTGATCTTTTGTTGGAAATATCCAAGAAGAACACTTTTGGAAAGATCGAGAAGAAGAAGGTTCCATGCATGGCATATAGTGATATAGGGTGCAATTGCATGTAGAGATCATGGGTTGTGCAAATTTTAGCATTACCTGCATGCAACCAGTGTGCACAAGACATTAATAGATAAAAGTGTCTGTATGCAGTAGCCACACGACAAAAAGACACCCAGTGGTTGATGGCTGATCAAGAGAGCAACTCACTAACATGCATGGAACTAACTGAGGGAATAACTAGTGCTTACATTGAAAGCATAGATACACTAGAGCAAGTTCGTTGCCAACTTCCATGCCCTAACCTTGAAAACATCAACTAGGGGAAGCTGGAAATTCCTGAAAAATTTAAACAAGAGCCCCTAGATTTGAAACCATTGCCCACTAGTCTAGAATATATGACCCTTGAAAATGAAAAACTAGTCATCATCAATGCAAGACTTGCTTCCAAAAAAAAAAGAAAGACTACTGAAAGTAATAAACAAGTGGTCAAAAGCCTTTGCCTGGTCATACCCTGAATTAACTGGAATAGATCCTAGGATATGCCAGCATAGGATTTACATTAACCCCTCCATGAAACCTCAAAAACAACTGCAAAGTTAGTTGAACCCAAAATTGAAGCAAGTAGTAAAAGAAGAAATAGAAAAAATTCTTAAGGCTGGATTCATATATCCCATTGCTGATAGCGAATGGGTTAGCCCTTTAGTGATCATGTTGAAAAAGGGAGGCAAATGGAGGGTGTGCATAGATTTTAGGCTGCTGAACATGGCAACATTTAAGGATCACTTCCTGTTGCCATTCATTAACCAAGTCTTAGACACCATAACATGGCATCGCTATTATAGTTTTTTGGATGGCTATAGTGGATACAACCAAATATAGATAGCCCCAAAAGACCAAGCTAAGACAACGTTCACCAATCCTTGGGGAACGTTTGCATATAAAAAAATGCCGTTTGGCTTGTGTAATGCCCCTGCCATGTTTCAATGCCTAGTTTTGAGCATATTCCAATAGCAAATAGGGAATATAGTAGAAGTCTTTATGGATGACTTCAACACCTATGAAACAAGTTTTGATCAAGCCTTGGACCGACTAGAGTAAGTGTTGAAAAGATGCGTAGAAACTAATTTAAGGCTCAACTGGTAGAAAAGTCATTTAATGATCCAAGAAGGTGTAGTACTTGGGAACAAGGTTTCACACATAGGAATAGAGGTAGACCCAGATGAAATTAGGGTCATCCAAGGAATCACCCGGCAATCGAAAACTGTCAAAGACATTCAGTCATTCCTTGGACACACTGGCTACTATAGGAGATTCATTGAGAACTTCTCCAAGGTTGCCAAACTGTTGGTAGAGCTAACAAAGAAGGACGTACCATTTGAGTGGACCAGGGAATGTGAACGAGCATTCCAAGCTTTGAAACAAAAGCTTGTAGAAACTCCCATTCTACAAGCTCTTGACTGGTCTAGACTATTCAACGTAATGACTGACGCATCCAATTATGCTTTAGAAGCTATACTTACATAGTTAGATGACCAAAAATGCCCTTACTACATCCACTATGCAAGTAGAAGTGTCGCTGGTGCACAACTTAACTACACAACTACAGAGAGAATTAATGGCTGTAGTGTTTGCACTGGATAAGTTTAGGCACTATGTGTTAGGTTACAAAGTGTTCATCCATATGGACCATAGTGCAATCTGGTTCCTGATGAACAAGCCAACAGTTAGCCCTTGTATTATACGGTGGATGGTAATCCTATAGGAGTTCGATCTAATGATGATTGATCAAAAGGGCACCGAGAACGTAGTTGCAGATCATTTATCTTAGTTGCACTGGGACAACAAAGAGGATGAATATGTAATGTTCGATCATTTCCCTGATGAAGCCCTCTTTGCTAAGATGTAGTCTTCATCAGGGGGATAGCCGCTACCCACTTAGTAAAATACTCGGTGGTGGTGATGATGAAGCTATGCCCTATGGAGGACTTAGGCGTGATAGGTCCTATGAGGTCTAGTCCCCATCATTGGAAAGGCCATGTATTCTACATCAGATACAGCTTTGTAGGTGAAACATGTATGAGATTTGCGTATCATTGGCATGTATCACATGTCTTAACTTTGGCCAGGCAATCACTCTCCATGTGAGGCCAATAGTATCCTAGACATCTAATTTTTGCAGCCATATCCCTAGGTGCTATATGTCCACCGCACAATCCCTCGCATACTTCATTAGCCACCTTCTGGGCTTGCTCCTCATTTATGCATGCCAGCAATATCCCATCATAGGAGCGATTGCATAGGCTGTTGTCTCCCATGAGCACATATTGTCGAGCATGCTTACGAATCACATCTGTTTGGGCAGATGTCAATCCGCTTAGGGGCTTGCCATGTTGCAGGTAGGCTTTAATGTTGGTGTACCACTCCTGGGTATCCACAGTGCTAACAGAGGCTATGTGTCCCACCTGAGTGATAGGCTCAGTACACTCGGTAATCGAGGTTGGAAAACTTATGAACAAGTGTGATGGAATATTTAATGCTAGGGTGGCTAAGGCGTGTGCTACGGTGTTTTCATTGCATGGCACATGTTGCACGTTCGTAGTTGTAAACTGTTTGAGTAGGCTTTTTGCTAAGTCGCAATAGGGTTGCAGGTGTGTAGCTTTGTAGGCGTAGACCTTGGTGATTTGATTTACAACTAGTTGTGAATCTCCGCGAATCACTAGGTGTTGTATGCGTAGTGCTTGGGCAGTTAGAAGGCCCCTGAGTAATCCCTCGTATTCTACCACATTGTTTGTACAAGGGAACATGAGACAATAAGCTGAAGGATGCATTTCCCCAGAGGGGAACGAAATGACAGTAGCTACACTACCCCCTTGCACGGTCGAGGCCGAGATGTGATGGGACAACATTGATAGTGCTAACATGCTGGTTTGGGAATTTTGGGTCTATGACCGCCTAATCATCGACGGGTGAGGTTGTAAGTTGCGTTGCTATGGCTTGACCTTTCGTCAAAGATTGGCTCACATAATGCAAATCAAATTCTGCTGTTATTGCTTTCCACTGGGCTATCCTATTTCTTTGATATAGATTGTTTGTAATAGCCTGGAGTATGTTGCTTTTGCAAATAATGTTAATTTTGCTACAAAATAGGTAGTGTCTCTACTTCTTCAATGCAAACACTAAGGCAAGGCAGTTTCTTTCCATCTCATTGTATTTTTCCTCATATGCTATCAATGCATGACTTAGGTAGTATACTGGCATCTCAGAACCGTCATCCCGTTTCTGACATAATAGTGCTGTGATAGATGTGTCCGAGGTACTAAGGTAGATGAAGAAAGGCCTATCCCTCTGTGATGGGTAAATAGTTAGGAGGTGCAAGAGGTCTTTCTTTAGATCATTGAAGGCTTGTTGGCAATGTGGTGTCCATTTGAAGTTAACCCCTTTCTTTAGTAGATGTTGCATGAGGTGTAACTTGTCAGTTAATTTTGCTATAAACCTTTTGATGAACTATACTCTACCTTGTAACCCACAAAATTCTTTAAGGTTTGTAGGAGGTGCTAGGTTGACGATGGCCTTAACTTTGTCAGGGTCCACTCGTATTCCAGCCTCCGACACTACAAACCCTAACATGTGTCCGATTCTCACCCCAAAGAAACACTTTTTAGGATTGAGGTGTAGGTCGTGCATTTGAACAAATTTAAGGACTACACTTAGATCTTAGGGATGATCAACAACCTCTTTAGATTTGACCACTATATCATCTATGTAGTCGTTCAATGTTTCTAAGATGTAGTCGCTAAAGATGTAAGTCATGGCTCGCTGGTAGGTTGCTCCAGCATTCTAGAGCCCAAAAGGCATCATAGTGTAACAAAAGGTACGCCATGGGGTTATGAAGGTTGTTGTTAACTAATGCTCTGGGTTAATGTGAATTTGGTTGTAGCCAGAGAAACCATCCATGGAGGATAACAGAGCATGACCAGCTATAGGGTCAATGAGTTGATCGATGCTCGGAAGTGGGAAATCATCTTTGATGGTTGCCTTGTTCAGATCCCAGAAGTCTATACAGATTCATATTCCTCCCATTTTCTTAGAAACTATGACGATGTTAGACACACATTCCGAGTAATCAACTGCCTAGATGAAACTAGCCTGGTATAGCTTGGTGATTTTATCTCGTACAACCAGTGTGATATCTAGTTTAACCTTACGAGCCTTCTGCTTGACCGCTTTCATGCGTGGGTCTAAGATGATGTTGTGCTATATCAGCCTCAGATCTAAACCTGGCATGTCGCTGTATGAGCATGCAAAGACTTCGACGTTATCTTGTAGAATTTTAGCTACATCTTTGTGCGTTTGCGAATCTAGGAGGGAACTAAGCTTCAACGTTTTTACCTTCCCCTAGATGTGGTCATAGGCATCTTGATGAGAGGGTCCTCAATTACATCCTTGGCTTATAAATCTAGGGTTTGGACCAGATGCTCAGGCCAGTCTATGGAGGTTTCTAAGGATGCTACGGTGCTGACTGTGGGTGATTACGAGTCTATTAGATCTGGGTTCAGTTGTCTCACGAGCTTGCCATGTGGACCAGCTAAAGCTAAAGGTGAAGAGAGATTTCCATTCTTGCTCAACCTGCCAAAATGAGATGAAAGTCTGGTTAAGAGATACCTGTTGGTAATAATCATGTATAGTGAAAATTTCCAAAGTAGCAATGAGATGTAATTAGTAAAGTATGATGCAAGGCTTAAAATTTTCCAGTTTAAGGTCATGGCGAACAGCTAAGATGTAAAAATGCAAAACTGCTAAAAATGTGAAACTACCAATGTGAAAATGTGAAACTGCTAGTTTAATGTCATTGCGGATTGCCTAGACGTAGAATGCAAAACTGCTAATATAAAGAACGAAAAGCTGCTAGTGTAAAAATGCAAAACTACCAATGCAAAAAATGTGAAATCGCTAGTTTAGTGTCATTGTGGATTGCTAACTAGTATGAAACTATACACTAGGAGTGCTAGTTTAAGGTCTTTTTGGACCATTTACTAGATATTTTTTTTTGGAAAGGCAAATGGCTAGCTTGAAGCATGTGAAGGCTCTTCACCCAAGCCTACCTTCTATAATGCAAATAGTTTTACCATGTCGTGATGGGCATGCTATTCTACATGGCATACTCCGCATTAAATAGAGAGAGAGAATGACAAGTTTCCTTTTCACCATTGCGGCTATAAATAGGGATTAACCCCTAGTAAACTTGTCATTTTCACTGTAACAGCGCAGAGCCCACATTCGGAGCGTAGAGCCCATTCGGAGAACAGAGTGATTGTGCTAATTAGAGAGCAAGGCGATTTCATCATGGCAATGAGGAAAGAGTCAGCAAGCAAGACGATGGCTTCCAAGAAAGAACGCAAACACCTGGTGCTCGTTAAGGTCGATGAAGTGAAGGAAACCCTAGGGCACATGACACAGGCGTGCGTCGTGGTGCGAGAGGAGACAACATTGACTTGGTAGGCTGCTATGCTTCCTCTACTTTCTCGTGCTTCTGTTATTATTTTTTTTTCTTACTTTTTTTTTGCGATTTAGTTTTAGCTGTCTGTGTTTTTTGTCATCGCGTTGTTGTTGTTTTGGCCCTTACACCATTGCTGTTGCCATTTCGGCTGTGGCGAATGTACAAACGCTATGCTAAAGTTACATGCAAGGTCACCTAAACTACCATCATTGTGGCTATCATTAAAGTAGAGGGTTGGACGATTTGAGCTACCTGGCATGCAAATAGCGTAGCGTAGGATCCTCAGGAGTTTTTGGCCATGTGTGATGTGATAGTGTAACACGTGTTCTGTTAGGGCGTAATTTTAATCACTTTGTTAGGGCTAATCGCTCTATTGCTATGCTAAGCTAATTTTTCTACGCTATTGCCTTTGTGTTTTTGCTACGGTATGTGCAGGAAGAAGATTGTGCTACGCTATTTGCTAAAATGCTATTTTTGCTACGCTATGTGTGTATTGCACTCGGACATGATGCTAACATTTGCTATTGTGTTGTGCAAGGTAGCGCTAAGGCCAATTTTAATTGTCCTAGAAATTGTAGGGGTCTTGTGCTGTGTGAGTAGACCAGTGGCCAGTGTTCCTCCTCCCCATACACGTGTGGGGGATTAGGCAGCCTGGTTTCGGGAAGGAGCCTAGGAGTTCCTCCTCCAATGCTTTAGTGTGATCATTTGATCACACCTGGCAAAGGAAGTAATGGCCACCATAATAGAAACCCTATTGCCTGGGGCAAACCGAGGTATTTTGAGATATTTGAAGGATGGGGCAATTAATAGCACGCAGGGAGAAGGATCCAGTTAGCACCCAAAAAATTTGAGGCGTTTGGCTTTGATCTGGGATATGCCCAAGTATAATTGCTACCATCTCTACAACACATTGTTTATTGCACGTCATATGGGAACGTAGTTCCAAAATCCACCAGGAACCATTTACAGTGCTGGCGGGTGAGTTTTGTAGCCATGTTCTGCTACACTATGTAATATTTTCTACGCTAGCCATATGTTAACGGTGTGTTTTTGTTACTAGGTTTTACATCAATGAGGAGGGGCTTCACGGCGATACGGATGTATTGGCCTTAGCACAAATGGCGCTACGGGAGTTTTATTCTGTTGAGAACATGTGCGTAGGTGTGATAGGTCAGTGCGAGGATGAGTACCACACCTACCCAACACGGTATCCCAAACTCTACAATAGATGCAAGGAGTCCAGTTGGTTGGATGAGAGATGGGCACCCTTTAAACTGATCACTGTTGAAGATGTCTTAGTCAATCTTCCACCATTCCCGTCACCATTGAAGCCCGGTAAGCTAAACAGTAGTTACTGCATGTTCAAGTGTCATTGTGTTTTTTGTGTTTTTGCTAACTACTTTTGTGCAAACTGCTATAGGGGCGAAGAAGTCCCAAGAGGTGACGGTGATAACCACTAGGAACTAGGAGGCTAACATCTTCTTCAAGTATGGGGATGTAGATGAGAGCCAGCGCTGGATATGCAGCGCGGCCTCAGAATCACTGCTCAAGCATCTTTAAAATGCTAGACTCATGAATTTGTTCCTAGCCCTTAATCCAAATGTCCCTACTGCTGAGATGCTTGTCCTAGCGGACTTCTTTTCCAACAAGGCAGACCGCTTCCGCACACGTGTACACGATGTGCGGGTGATCATTGAAATCAATGACAAGCTATTCACAGACCTTTTCGGTGTCCCTACTGATGGCATCCTCATAGGGTCAAAGACCAAGAAAGAGCCGAACCTTCAGAAGGAGGAAATTGAGGAGTGTCTAGGGGTTGCCAAAGAGCGAAATGGGATTCCCATGGAGAAGGTCAGGCCGAGACCCACCAAAGAGGTTTATCCCATCTTCCGTGCTTCTGCTTTCCCTTAGCTACTTTCCCAAGGGAAGATCCTTGGGATTAAGCAAGCCTGGGTGATGCGAGAGGTCATGGAAGAGGGGGATCTCTAAAATTGGGCTAGGTATCTGTGCAAAGGCCTTCAAACGAAAATTATGGGGCTTCATAAGAAGTAGGAGTCCCATTTCAATGTGCACAATGCCTTTTACATAGCTTGTTTACGACATTTCGCGGAGTTTTTGGTGGTCCATGAGAATGAAGTCTGGATAATGCGAAATCGTAATTAGATTTCCAAACTGTGGATCTACCAGATCCTCCAGAACACCCAAGCCCAAGATCCCTCAGAAGCTATTGGGAAGTAGTTCTCTATGACGACTAAGGATTGGGTGGCCCGTAACTTTCGTGGCCAAGACGGCGTAGGAGAGGCACCCCTTGCTGCTGTCGGTAGCGTATCACAGAGGAAACATCTCATTGCCGAAATGGTGGCCACTAAGTCATGGTGAAAGAGGCCTTCTTTAGCTAAGGAAACCCTTTGCATAGAAGAAGAGGAGGGGCAGAGACTACGGTTTAAGTTATGCAGGACACAACCTCCCATTGGTAAATGCTTATGTTTATTTCTTCACCTATTTTGCTAATGCCTACTACGCTATGCTATGGTAAGCAGTGTAGTGTAGCGTAGCATAGCGTAGCACTTACTTTAAGCTAACTTGCTTTAAGCTAATGCAAATATGTTTTTGGATGCCAAAGGAAGAAGAGGAAGAGGAAGAAGGTGACGAAGAGGTATTGGCCCCCAAAATAGGGGCGACAAATAAAGACATGGAGGCCCTAGTCTCAGAGGAAAAGACCCTGGTTAAGAGGGAAGGAGCTCCTGCCACTAAGGAAGGGGCTCTTGTTGTCAAGGAAAATCCTCCTGCTAACGAGGAGGACATTTTTGGAGACGAAGAGGAGTCTCCTATGGATGAAGAGAATGCTGGTACCTCAAAAGGAAAGGCACCAGCAAATAAAGAAGAAGCTTGCATCAACCTGGAAGGGACTTCTGCTAGAGATCCTTTTGCGAAACGCAGTTCAGCATCGGGGGAGTGGACAAATGCTAAAGATACTACTGTTATTTTGAGTCAGAAAGGAGGGGAACTGTAATTAGACGTTGGTGAGTTTGACAACATATTCGATGACATGTCGATGGGTGATCCCCCTGTTATCACCCCTAAGGGTTTACTGGGTAGGGGCCCTTATACTGTCATTTTCTTTACACATAGCCTTATTACAGTTCACCTTGGTCATTGCTGATGCGTTTAGGTGTATAACAGACACCATTATTAATGCTGTAGGACCCCCTCTGATTTGCCTGGAACCATGGGCCGAGACCCCTGACAAGCTTACATTCATGCAGGGGATCTTTAACGACATGATCGGCCATCTCAAGCAGGTCGATCTTGAAGTGGGTAAGTAGTTACGCTAGGTGCTTTTGCGTTGCTATGCTAGAGTTCTTGAATTTTCTAACGTTGCTACGCTAACGTGAATGATGTGCTCTTTGTATGGTGATAGCCTCTCGACTCAAATGGAACCTGACATGGGCTTTGAAAGTTGGTGTTGTGCCTACATTCCCACATGAAGTAGCCGATGTGCCTCGTCGCGTATACGATGAGGCTAGCAAATGCGCTTTGCACTCAGCATGCTCCTTGTGGGAGTGTAGGCACGTCAATGAGGACTTGTGGAAATGGGTATAGAAGGATGAAATAGAGAAGGCTAAACTGAGCGCCGAAGTGGGAGACCTCAAATCAAGGAACAAATTCCTCATGGCCCGTGATAGTAATGACAGTGATTGGCGCATGACTGTGATAGATTATGCTAGATATTGGACTGTTGTGCAACACAACAATGAGGCAACTCGAGAAATAATAGAACAATGCATGGAAATGGACTTGTTGACCTAGAAAAACCAAGACTGGAAAGATTACAGTACCAGAGTTTATGAATATGGGCAGTCCCAGAAAAACCATAAACACATGTATAAACTAGAACATGCCACCTATTTCAAACTATACAGGGATGCTTTTGTGGAGGCGTTTACCTATAAAGCATTCGTAAATGCCATTGGTGCTTCTGAGGCCTATAATAAGTTCATGGAGTAGGTAAAGGTCACTGAATCTCCTGAACAGGAGGTGGATCTTCCCATAGGTAAGATTGCTACCTCCTCCTTTTCTCTGGGACCGCCGAGATGGACAGCCGTCGAAAAGGAGAAAGCTGTTGTAGACGTTGAACCAAGCAATAGGCATTCGGAAAATCTCATGGAAGAGGAGGTCTGGCACTGCCTCAAGCTCAGTTTAGATCACATACACTTCGAGATGGATGTAGGGCCATCTTAGGTTAGTCACTTTCTGCTGTGTTAATTCTTATTCTCTATTGTAGTTTCCATGTGTTGCTCTAGTTGACTACTTCACTCTTACAATGCAAGTTCCAGGTGAAGATGCAAGGCCCGTAGAGGGCGGGAATGAAGAAGCGGTAGAGGACAACGTAGAGGAAGGCGATGCGAAAGGGAATGATGTAGGAGCAAATGACATGGGAGAAGATGATGCGGGTGAAGACAATCCATGATAGCATGGGATTTTTGAAATTTTGGATTTTTTGTAGAATTTTTGCAAACATTGTTTAAATGACAAAAGCTTTGAATGAAAAAGGAGAATTTCAGAAAAGGAATTAGTTCTATGCTAATTTATGCATTATCCATGTGATGAATTTTATGTTAAGTTTTCATTTTTTGATGTTTTAGTTTTAGGCCATTTCTGGCCATGGCTAGTTTTAGGCCATTTCGGGCTCCTGCTAGTTTTAGGCCATTTCGGACCGTCACTAGTTTTAGGCCATTTCGGGCCATCATTAGTTTTAGGCCATTTCGGGTTGTGGCATAGCATAGTTTTAGGCCATTTTGGGCCAACTCATGTTAAAGGGATGATATGCTAACGTTTTAGAGGATGGCTAATTAGTGCCTAGCATAGATAGATAGATGCAAAACAAAAGGTGGTAAATGTACAAAGGATGGTGATTGGGCAGGAAGTAGTGGGGTTGCTACGCTATGCATAGCTGCTTCTTGACCCATCGTGGGTTGGGCAAGGCGTAAGGCTGAGGTACTTTGCCAGAGCCTTTATCCATATCATTGTCCCCTGCTTGGAAGGGCAACTCAACCCACATGTTTTTTTTCTGAACTGGCATGCTGAGCCGGTTCTCTTGCTAGATGGTTAGTGTGTGTAGAGACATGCATTTCATTCTCAAAGGTTATGACCTCTGAGCCCTATTCCATGTCTACGTTATTGATAGCTTGTGTCGGTACCTCATTGTCGTGGATCACCACCTCCTTGCCTACATAGGGTAGATGGATCTCCTAATGAATGGGCAAAGAGACAACCCTAAGTTGCACTAACCATGACCTCCCCAAGATTAGGTTAAACCCAGGCATCTCTTTGATCACGATGAACATTACATTTATGAGGAACTGGTCCCCTGCCATGAAGTCAATATGGACCATGCCCTTCACCACGACCCATGCCCCATTGAAAAAATTTAGGCATGATGTTGTTGTGGGTCTGATCTGGTTGACCAAACCCAACTTTTCCACAATAGGGAAAGGGATGACATTTGTGACAGCTCCATCATCAACATGTACCCTTCGGATCTTATGTTGGCCGAACCGAATTGTGATGGAGAGAGGTGCTATAGTCACCTGACCCTGTTCAGGGTCTTCCCTAATGGAATCATTGCAAAAAGTCAGTTGGGATGGCTTTGGCTCTGCAGGCGCAAAAGGAAGCATGACTGAATGGATCACCTTCTCTTCCGTTGGCATATTCTTGTTAACCGAAATTACCGTTAACATGCGGACCAAAGCCTCATGGTATGTGGTAGATGTCATGATTAGGTCATACAAGCTCAGCGTAGTGTTTTTCTGTTTTAGAGCTTGCTTGACCTAGGTGAGGGCACTCAAGAGATCTTGGCCACTTTCTGGTTTACTACCTTTTTCCTCTTCTATTCATCCCAGAAGACAAATTTTTCGAGGAGGGATAGTTTTGGATCTAGGTTCAGGCCCGCTTGGACAAGGTGGTGAAGATTGTGTAGGCTTAGCAACATTATCTTTTGACGATGAAGGTGTAGATGCAGGGGTGAGGACATAGGTTTGGAAGTACCTGGGGTGGTACTTTCTCTTGACGTCTCACCTGCAAAGCACACTTCTCATTTTTTAGGACGAGAAGGTTGTGGAGCTACTTTATGTGGGGTGGGGGTTGTTGCAGGGCTTGGCCCCCTAATAAAAAATGGAGCTAATGATGTTAGGATACGAGGTAGTGGTACAACTCTACTAATAGGTGGTGTAGGGGCAGATGCCTGGGGAGGGACTCTCAAGACGAAAGGTTGCTATGAACTTTGATTAGCCATTGGTGGTGCCGGTGCGCTACGCTAAGGCACTCGGACTACAAATGGCTGCTGAGGTGGTCTAGGATTACTTTCAACACGGATGGTTTTGATAATGTAGCCAACAGTGTTGGCATTGAGGGGGTCAGTGTAGACGTGTAGGGATTGATTCTCGGGGCATATTGGATTACTTTCATCTAGCACCAGTTTCCCCTAATCCATCATCCTTTGGATGTCATCCTTCAGCACCATACGGTAATCTGTATCATGACCACATTGTTGATGGTAGTCACAAAACCGCTCTAGCTTAAAACCCTTAGGAACTGGAGGCTTGTTGGGCAAAGCCAACGAGGGGTTCTTGAGGAGTTCACAGTACCGCTGATGTTTCTTGGCTCCCTCCTCTGACATCTGCTTATGTTGGATGTACCTTGTTGCCAGTAGTTACTTTAGAAGGTCTAAAGGCTTGATAGGCAGCAGGGTATACTTCGAGCAGTCTTTAC
Source organism: Gnetum montanum (assembly GCA_015680685.1). Lineage (NCBI taxonomy): Eukaryota > Viridiplantae > Streptophyta > Gnetopsida > Gnetales > Gnetaceae > Gnetum > Gnetum montanum. Next base: position 227,360 of record MNCI01021775.1, read on the forward strand.
GCTAGAAGTTCGATTTGGGTGGAGCAGATGTCTCAGGTGCAGATGTAGAAGGTTGCGGTGCATTGCCCTGTTTGGGTGTAGGGTTAGCTGTAGGTGTGGCCAGTTTCTTGTTGTTTTTGTTACTATTGTTGTTAGGTTTTGGTTTGGCCTCGTTTGCCACAGCGGCCACTGTGGTTGTTGCAGCCTTACCCTTGTCCTTCTTCACGAAGGTGTTCTTGTATGCAACATAGGTCGGCTCTTTGCTTGCCTCAGCCACATCCTGTATGCTCTTAGTCTAGGTGAAAGCCTGACTGAGAGTACGTGGAGCAAGGTAATACAGCTTAGACTTAATAAAGTTGTTCACTACAACTTTAAAGACGGCCAGCAAGTGGACCTATGTGATGAACTTGTGGATTTCATTAAGGGTCATGCTACAACGTTGGATGAACTTCTGGACTAGTTCCAGTGGGTCTTGCTTCACGCTCATCAACTGATCCAACGTGACCTCTGGTCTCAAGTTGTACTTGAAATGTGTCACGAATTGGGTCAGAAGCTCCTCTAGAGTTGATATGGAGGAGCATGGGAGTGCACGATACCAATCCAGAGCTTTTTCAATCAGAGAAATAGCAAAGACACATATGATCGTGTGTGGCCATTATTGCAGAAGAAGGAACTTAGACCTAAACGTAACAAGTTGTGGATTGGGATCCCCTTCCCTGTTGTACTTCATGAAATGCGGGAGTGACATCCCTGGGGGTAACATTAGTGTAGGGATTGCCAGGTTGATGGGATCATCCTGGTAGAAGTCCATGACTTGTACCGTGTTAGACCTGATAGCCTTGAGGCATTTTATTTCCTCAGTAAGGGTCTGAATAAGCTGAAATGCTTGATCCAAACCTGGGGATGATGTAGATGTTTTGGGAACTGCCTAGGCAGCTCCCATCTGTGAAGTGGTAGAGGTAGTAGCCTGATCCATCAGGGATACCATTGGAGTGGCCCTTGTGAATTGTGTTGCTGGTGCTGCCCACCACCCGGTAGCTGGTGCTGTTGGAGCAGTAGCTGTGGGTTGTGCTAGCGGATGGGCCGCTTGCACGGCTAGTGGAACAAACCATAGTCCTGCACTAGGTTGTACCATTCGTGGGGTTTGGTAGGTCTGATGGCCAACGTAATTGGACATCTGCGATGGTTGCGTAGCAGGGGGAGAAGTAAATGGGGTCCACCATGTGGATGGGCCTGGGCCTGCCTTTGATAGTGGGACAAGTGTAAATGCAGGAATAGAGGCAGAAGCTACACACAACTGCAAGGTAGGTGTTGTGTGAATGTGTGGTAGGGTAGCTATGATTGGCATATGTTGTGAAGCAAAAAACGATTGGTGAAAAGTCACCGGAGGAGTAGTGACCGAGGTTGAGACAAAGGCATGGACGTGTTGATGCACCAAAGGAATGGCATGGCTACTTGTTATCAATGGAATTACGATTTGTGATGGTGCAGATGTGATCATGAAGGGAGCAGTAGTATGGAGTGGGTTTGTCCAGAAGGACGGGGTGGGAGGAATGGTGGAAGGGTTGGTTTAATCCCCCCCCATAGGATTGGGAATCCAATTCCTCCTGTCCATCCTAGAAAGCCTCATCGTGGTGAGATGCTATGTCTTGCAGCTCCCTAGGCCTAAGGACCTAGATCAGTTGATCTAGAAGCCATTGGTTCATTTGCATCAATGGGATGGAAGCGCCGGGAGTGGGAATAAATTCCTTCTCATTGCAATAGGCGAACTTGAAGCTACACTTGTCCTTGAGTTCTTGCGCATCTAAGGGCAGGTTTTCCTACATCTTGGCTCAGAGAAAGTTGTATCACTCGTGTTGTTGAGCTAAGCCCTTAGGTCCCCGATTTTGGATCCTAAGGGATCGACGCGGCCCTAGCCCTAGGCTGAGTGGTTGTTCAGCACTTGTGATGCCTTGAACCATGAAGGGAACCTCAACATTAGAGGTGTTAGCAATGGTGCTTGGCGAAGTCATTGTTACAAAGCTAAACGGGTTTGCAAACAAGAAAAACAAGGAGTCCGGAAAGCGATCAAAATGCTTTATGTCTTGCTGGATTCCAAAGGAACCATTAGAGCAACCGATCTGTACCACATAATGCATAAATAACCACAAAAGGGTGTCAAGTTTATGCTAGTGTGTGACAAGGTACAAAATGCATGCAAGACTACCATAAAATGAGCAGGTCAAATGGCAATTGGAGGCTTTATGTCCTGAAGGGTTTCAAAGGAATCGTGGAGGTGACCAATCTACACCACACGATACGTAAACAATGAACAAAAGGATGTCTAGTTTATGCTAGTGCGTTTCGGGGTGCAAAATGCTCACAGAACTACTGTAAAACATGGAAAAGGCACTAAAAGGCTCTCCTTCTAGCGCCAGAAAACTGCAGCAACTGAAAACGTCGGTGGCTGGAAACACCAAGAGGTCGTCGATTGAATAGTCTTAACCTTAGATCTGCACGAGGGTCATGCTGGATAAAATAGAAACGGGGTGCCTTGAACGGTCTGGTCGATCAAACAAGGACTTAATTGGTGTCACTAAACCTTTTGCAAACGTGTAACTTGAAAAATGATTTTTGTAACATAAAATATTGATTATTATGTGCGAGGAAATGAAAATGATGTAAAATGTAATGATATGCTAGAAAATGAAGTAAACACTTCAAGATTATGACTTTACTTTGTCAAAGTGGATACAATTGGTTGCGTGATGCTGGGAAGCACAGAGATCTCAAAAGTAACCAGGACGTTTAAAAGAAAGCCAAGTGTATGCTTGAACATGGATTCAAGGGCTAACAATGCACAATGCTACAAAAGCAATAGAAAAGAGTTAATAGAATGCCAAATGGGGATGTTAAAAATTTTTTCCAACTTGTGAGTTTCTTGCCAACCGATTTTGCCTTTTAAATTATTAAATTGCCAACCAACTTCAATTTTTGCCAACTTGCTAACTTGCCAACCCTTTGAGCATTGCTTGATGAGGTATTTATAAGGCTAGGAGCATGCGAGAAATGCGGTTTGGACACCACGTACCCTAGGCCCATAAGGTGTTGACGTGTCCATGCTGCATGGACATGCAAGGTTGATTGACAAGCCTACCACGCTGTAATTACGCTGTCAGAACATGGAGATGTGTGCTAATGATGCAAAAAAGTGAAGTGCATTGATTTAGTGTAGCTGTCTACTATGTTGTGCTATGTCCCACCACCTGCTATGCTATGTTACATTGTCGAGCGTAGCGTAGCTACTTGCTACGCTATCCTACGCTATGTAGCGTAGCATAGCGTAGCTACTAGTTTGAAGGAAAAACTTGTGTTGGAGCCAAATTGCAAGTGCTAGAAACTTCTGAAGTGTTTTAACTGGTTCTGCATGTTTGCTACACTACGCTACGCTGCATAGTGTAGCAGCTGGCCTTAACATGCGAAAATCCTAAAAATCTGTGACCTTTATTCTTTGCAATGTGAAACTTTCGAAGTTACTGATCCTACATTCTAAAATGTCTTTCATAGTTCATGTGTTTTCTCTACACTATGCTATGCTACGTAGCGTAGCATAGCGTAGAAGCCAACAAAGCCTACTTTTTGCTTAATCTGCTACTTTTCCAGTGAAAGGAGTTTTGCTAAAAGACTTGAATTTGAGCAAAGCAATTGGTTTTGAAAGGTCGGAGGTGCTTGCAGAGTGCAATTGAAATCACTAAGTAAGCTGGCCCTTTTTGTCTTGCTTTTGCTATGCTGTGCTACGCTGCGTAGCATAGCATAGCGTAGCACTTCGTCTTGCAACTATCTTCCGAGGCTTGCTACGCTACATAGCGTAGCAAAGTTCTTGACTAGAAAATTTGCTGAACTAGTTTGCACAGCCTGAGCACCGCTAACAACCCCATGCATCGTTTTTGAGTAGACTGTTTGCTGGATGAACCACCCAGGTGGGTAGGCCGAAGAGTCCATTGGGCATGTCAACACTGGACGTAGAAAATTTTCCGAACTGGATAGTCTTAACTCAGAGCATCCATCTCCTGGAGAACTACCATGACGCTGCCTATATTGTAAGAACCTAGTGAAGCACGAATGCCTTGGAAATTTAGGGTGTTTCATCTTTCATACTTTTTCATTTCTTTTTGCTTGTTTGTTTTGTTAGGCTCGTCATCTAATAAGTGCTCCTGATGATGGTATGAACTGTATTCTATTGATTGCTAATGTTTGGTTTTTACGTTGGAGTTATAATGTTGATACTAAGGTATGGTTCTTTTGATATAACAGGCAATGAATCCACGTCATACATGCATCTATGAATTTCTATGGTCTCTCTTGGCTTGGAAGTATACAACCTCTTTCTTAATAATAAAACTATTAATGAATGGGTGACTGGGTATTTCTGAAACTAAGGAAGGACTCAAGGACTGAAAAGGGTGTGAATTTAAGGGGATTTGATGCATTTGTGCTGGCCATTCTCTTGGGTGCTTGGATGTTTTCTTCTTGAGTTTTTCTTACCATTCTAACATTGCTCTATTATCGGGAAGCTGAGCTAATAAAAATAATAAGTCTTTACATGGTGTGGTTCTCACGAAAAAAGTGAGAATTCAAAGCACACCCCTTAGACAAAATCATCATCTGGGCTACAAGCACTGGTTATGGAACTAAACAAACATGTTCTCTCTAACTAATGCCCTCTCTCGCTTTCTTCTTTTTCCTTTCTTGTTTCCTTAGAATAGTGGTGACTCTTTGGCGGAAGCATTCTTATTACTTCAGGTGGATGGATTGGCCGAGTGTATTAATGCGAAGTCACTGGAAGTGGATTGTTTGAGGTTGGATTTCAAATGAGATCTCCTAAGTCACATTAACCATAACTACACAAGGGGTTGTACACCACCTTGTTCTTAGGACTCCATTCCATTCTCTTCTTTCCTTCATTCTTTCTCCATTTTCCACCTCATTGCGGGTTGTATCAGTAGTCTATATGTTGGTTGATGCATTGTTTCTTTTTGGTAAATTCTTGTGGTTAAGACTTTAACTCTTGCTTTAGAATGACATTTCTAGAGCCTACGAACTCTTTGAATGTGAGTTTGTCAAGGCATTAAGGGCATGAGCTTGCTTTGGGAAGGATCCACTGACATTCCTATTTGGTACATCAGTTAACTTCTTTCCCTAAAAAATTTCTACAATCAACATTTGTTTTATTCATTACCACTTCTAACATCCATTTTATCGGTGTTATCGTTGTTTCTTTTTCTCCATCTTTCTTATTCCTTATCTTTTTCCATTCTGTCGCTACCAGAGGATCGCTCTTAGTCATGGGGTCCTTGGCCCATTTTTTCAATTTTCTCCTAATCCCTATACCTTGGTTAGTCACTAGTGTTATATCTCCAAATTCGTATTAGCCATATCACAACTCAGCCAATGGACCTTACACTGAGGCAAGGTATCAACCGTATTGTGATTTACTTATCCTTGCTAATATGAGATTGTGTTGTGTGTACAGATGGCAATCATACAGCAATGGACTGGAGCTGGAGAAAACACTTAGGATGGACTGGTGCTGGAATAGTCATGTAAGGAACAAGATTCATGGTGCACTTATGGATAGACAATGGAAGGCACAATTTTGGTGTCGGCAGCAACACATCTTCTTCTTTTCTCTCTCTCTCTCTTCTCTCTCAGCTGCCAAATAAGGCTAGATGTTAATTGTGTATAGTGTTCACTCTTGTAGTCATGAACACTAATATTGTCATGTATTGTAATGATTGATCCATTCACATGTCATCCCATTCACCATTAGTTGTCATTCAAGTGAATAATCCCATACCTTCCCAATATTTTTTAAGGAACTCGAGGACGAGTTTTCATTCAGTCATGGGGGTATGATGAGCTGCGATATCGCGTACGCGATATCGCATCTGCCACTCGATATTGCATACATGATATCGTGTCCTACCCCATCTTCTATAAATAAGAGGTGGCACCCTTAGTTCCAAGTAGTAAGACTTAGACCCTTAGCCAAACTCTTGCAATTTTACCATTCCAGAGTTAGAATAATTTCTGTGTGCCTGCAATAGAAGTCATAGAGTGAATGGATCTTTATTCGAGCAATTTGTACCTGAGCACACATTTGTGTACGACAATAAAGATGAAGTTTATGACAAACCTTGTAGCATATAGACAAAGCTAATTAGTAATTAATTATTGTTAAATGTTTAATGCTTTCCTAGTTAATTAATCTCTCTCTCAACCTTTGACTCTCTTAGTTAAGTACACTCAATACGACTACTTCAAGCTTGTGTGTAGCACTTGGTAACCCAGTAACGATTAGCGTTTGGTAATCCCAGCAGCATTGCACTGGTTCAGGATGTGTACAACAAGTGGAAACGGATACTAGTGTTAGGAAAAATTAGAATTTAGTTAGTGAATAGTTAATGTAAGTTAGTCACTTAGTTCTCTTTACTTTCCCTTATTAGCATAAGGCATTAAAAAGACAAAAAGCTATAAAAATCACATACCTCAAACTTACTTAATCATACAACTATGACAATACAAGTAAGTTTGGGAGGACAACGGTTGATTAACCTTGAGTGTTCCATTAAGGTGTGTAAGCACTTAGTCCTTGGAGTTCGACTAGATTGCACGTGAAATGCTCGTATTCGTATGGTTGAGTGTAGGGGTACCTTGCCACTCATCAGTAGGCTAGCACTATGTGTAGACTAAGGTGGGCTAGGGCTATGTGTAGATTAAGGTGTGCCTAGGCTAGGATGCACACTAGCTAGGATGTGCACAGGGTTGGGTGAGAGGCATCGAGTATTCTTTTTTTTTTGTTCATTTGTATGACACATTGCTGAGGGTCACTAGCCTTAAGGCCTTGAGTGCGGTGCACCACGACACAACTACAGCAACCATGTCAACCATCATGTGCCACAACATGATCATGATCATTGCATGGGCCCAGACGTTAATGGGAGGGGACACTAAGGTGGGAATGGTGGGGATAGGATTCTACTACACCCTTCTTTCTTTTATTTTTGCAAGCTTAGGGCCTGTGCACTACACCCTGCGATGTGGCCATAGGGGCCATGACTGCAACTATGCACTACAACATGGCCCCAGGAAGCCATGGTTGCCAATATGTGCCATTCATTTTCACTTCTCTTTTTTTTCCTTTTTCTAAAAAGAAAGAAAGAAAGATGATTCTAGGGATGTAGAGTTCAAGGCTACATGTGTCGCACATTGCAATGCGACTATAGGGCCGACAATTTCCATTGGATTCCACACGGTGCAACTGTAGAGGATGCCAGGGTTTTGGTAGTGGCTAGGGGCAACCTACTATGATGGTAGGGAGCAAGGTGGGAGGCTATCCTTGTTTTTTAGTTTTTTTGTTAAAGGAAGCATGTGGCTTGGAGTCTTGCTCACTATGCACCGTAGTACAGTCACATGGGCCATGGCCACCATCATGTGTTGCAATGTAGCCCTAGGGAGTTGCAGCTATCATTGCACGTAGTCCCTTGTTTTTTTATCTCCATGGCCACAATTGGGACTACACTCTCCACACATGGAGAGTAGCTACTACCAAGCATTAGTCAAAATTTTCTTTTGAGACTACACTCTCCACCCTCTAGAGCCTAGTTAGGGGGCAGTCCCAAAGTTAAAAACATTTTGCTAACTATGCATGGTGCTAAACTTGCAAAATGTAGTACTAAATCTACAAAAAAAAAACATAGTATTAATCTTACAAGACGTGTTATACCCAAGTGAGTGCTAGGTGTGTTGAATAAGTTAATCAATGTCCTACACTCGTGGGGCCCTAGGGTGTATTGCCAAAATTAATAATTTTTGCTAATTTTATATTGTATTTTGCTAATTGTTTTTAGTAATTTAATGCTATAATTTGCATCTATTTATATATACTAATGCTTTGCTTGTTGCTTGGTGATTGTAGGGTGCCACTAAAATCGATTTTGATCATGGTTGAGCTCGTGGGCATCTTGTGTTGCATGAGTGAACTTGTTCCCAACACCCCTACACTAGATATAAAGGTGAATCATTAGGTAGTGTGGTTCTGACCAAGAGTCCAAGAGCTCCTAGAGCACTTGTTGCAATAGTTTAGTATGATCATGTGGTCACACTTGGCAGTTGAAGCTACCAGCGCTATCACCAAGACACTACTACCTAGGGCTAATCGGAGCATTTTGAAGTTTATCTCAGATGAGTCTGTCACCAATGTTGATGAGGAAAAAAGCTCAAGCAAAGGTCCTAGGTGCATTTGATGGTTATCCAAAGTATGGTGCATGACAGGGTTTACTCGTTATAATAAAAGCAACACACTTTTTGTTGTGCAATGATTGTATACTCTGTTCTAGAACCCACTTGGAATCGTCTACAAAGTCGGAGGGTAAATGCTTCTATGGCTTATGTAGTGCTTTTTGCTACTTACTCTTATTAAATGGATAATGACTCTATGTTTGATTGCTAGGTTCAGAGTTGATGAAGATGGCCTACATGATAATGCAGATGCTTTAGCCTTAACTTGCACTACCTTAGAGGTTTTCTCCTCTAGCATGAATGTTTGGGTAGCCATAATGGAGTAGGTGGGATGTGATTTGAAGACCTATATCTCCCATCACTGGAAGATGTACGAGTGATGTAGAATCCACAACTAGTTAGATGAGGAGTGGGCTGCTAGTGAGCTTAACTCTAAGGAGGTGTTTACAACACCACCCTCATCTCATACCCCATTTGTGCTATGTATGTATCTACGTTTTGGCTCATGTGCTTGCATATACCCTTCAGTTTGTCCTATTTTCATGATGAAATGCTAATATTTCTTTCATTTGTATTGTAATGATGGTTGCCTCAACCAAGGTGACGATGGTCACCACGGGTTGCACAGAGGCCACCCTCATCATGAAATATGGTGACATGGAGGGTATGCAGCATTAGCTATGCCATAAAGCATCAGAGGAGTTGATAGCTTGACTCATGCATGTTGGGTTAATAGACTTATTCTTGGCCCTTAGCTTTAGCATCCCAGTGGCTGAAATGGTCACCATCATTGACTCCATTAGCAACAACATCAGGAGGTTTGTCACCTGGGTGCACAACATGATAGTAGTGTTGGACCTCATTGAGGCCTTCTTCATTGATCTCTTTGACGTTCTTTCTAATGGTCAAATGATCATCGATAAGGCCAACAGGGATGTGGATCATAGAGAGGATATTAAGCATTGGTTGGAGGCCACTCGATCCCACAAAGGCATATTGATCAAAGATGTGTAGGTGCTTGAGGTGCAAGAGCTCTACCCTTTGTTCCATGCTCATGCCTTTCCAAATATACTTTTCCAAGGAAAAATCCTAGGGGTAGAATAGGCATGAGTGATAAAGGAGGTGATGCTAGAGTGTATGAGGTTTAATTAGGCTACATATATAGCCACTAGTTTGCATGTGGAGATTTCCTAGCTTCAATGCAACCTTTAGGTGAGGTCCCATGTCCACTTCACATTCTTTGTAAGATACCTACGAATGTTTACGAAGCTCTTGGTCATAAAAGATGATGGAAAATGGGTTGTGCATGACCATGAGTAGCTATCCCGATTGTGGATCAAGCATCTATTTTCGACCATGCACACAGGATCCTCTAGAGGAGTTTGATGAGTCATTATTAGTAATAACCAAGGTTGTTGTGGGACACTCGCATTATTCATGTGATAGTGTGGGTGAGGGCCTTCTAGTTGGCACCAGGGATGTGAGAAAGGTGGATTTCTATAGAGTAGAGATAGTGGGACCATCCAAGGCCAAGATCAAGAGGCTGCATCCTTAAGAGGAAGTTGCCCCTGAGACCACAAAGCTAAGCAGCAAGAAGATCCACATAAGGCTATGAGATTTGTGTGAGATGTTGCATGTTAGTATACGTAGATGCTAGATTCTTTGGTTGTATTTATGCATATATATTTTATGTTATTTTAGTTTTTATGCTATAATGTTAGCTTGCTAATGATACTATGCCTTATGCATATGTGTGTTAGTTGCAGAAAGAGAAGAGAGGGTTGCGAGAGTAGTTACTGAGGTGGCAACGTAGGAGGCCTTTCCTTAGGTTGAGGAGCAGGATGCTCAGGGAGATGCGCTTTATGAGGCAGAAAAGGCTCTCCAATAGTTGGAAGAGGAAGGGTTGCTCTACCCTGATGGGGTGATTTTAATGTGTTACTTGATAAGGCATAGCTAGGTGAGCCCCCTACACTCATGCCTAAGGGCCTACTAGGTAACTTACTTTTATTACCATTTGTCTTCCCTTATTTACTCTAGTATCTTTAGCTATTAGGTGATATGCTAATTGCATTATTGTATTATATCATTAGATGTTCCTACTAGTAATCCCACACCTACTTACCACATGGAGCCATGGGTAGATATGCCAAATAAATTTTCCTTCATTGAAGGTGTTATTGAGGACATGGTGGACTGCTTGCAACAAGTCGAACCTAAGCTTGGTATGTGTGCAATGTTGTTTCACTTTGTGCTATCTTGCTTATTAGCTAAATATTTAGTTTTTGATTGAGATTGATTGGTTGTTGTATGCTTACAGGTCCTAAGCTACAATGAGATCCAAGCAAGGTAGCAAGGATGGATGTCCTACCCAACATTTCTCTTGAAGTTGATCAGGTGCCTCATCACATGTATGAGACATCTAACAAGTGTGTGCTTTCTTGTGTGAAGGCATTGTGGGTCTATAGGTGCTTGAATGAGCACCTATGAAAATGCATGCACAAATTGTAGGAGAGGGTGACTAGCCAAGATGAGAAGATTAAGGATCTTCAATCTAGATAAGACTTCATTGCGGCTAGATCGCAAGGGGGGATAGCACTTGGCATACCTCTAAGACTGAGTATGCCAGGTATTGGATAGCTCTCAGAGGTAAGAACAAGGCCACGTACGAGCTTGTAGAGCAATATCTCTAGATGGATTTACTTGCTTAGAAGAATCAAGATAGGAAGAATTATAGCACAAAGGTTTATCAATGGGGACAGAATCACAAGCATCAGTACAAGTGAGAACATGATGCATCCTTGCAATGGTACAAGGAGAAGTCTACCGAACACCTCCACCTTGAGATGTTTCTTGAGGCAACTAGTAGGGAGCAAGCATATGACTTGTTCATGCAAAGTATGATCGTGAGTGATGCTCCTATGAGACAGATCATCACCCCCTCTAGAGAGCCTTCATCTACTACATTTTCTATGGAGCCATTAGCATGGACCATCGTGGATAAAGGTAATACCCTTGTAGGTATTGACTTTGGCTAGGAGGACTAGACACAACATTTTGAAGTTGAGATCCTCCAATGCTTAAAGGCCGACCTTAGAAAGTTACCTCTAAAACCTACCAGTGCGAGACCCTCCCAGGTTAGTTTTTGCTACATTAATGTTTTATGCTTTTTATGTTTTGAGTTAGCTCATATAATGCATTCTTTATTATTAATTGTACATATTTTTTAATGATTGTGGTAGGTACCAAGCAATGCTATGGGCCTCAACAACCTAGTGAAGGAAGCATAACCTCCACCCCCACCTAGCGCTACTAATTTAACATTACCAGATGTACCACCCAGTAGGCGTTTTTACTACATTTTTGCTATATGATGCTATTCATGCTATGTATCATTGTTCATATTACATTTTCTATGGATAATTATTCGCAAAGTGTAATGTGTGAACTTTTATCTCTGTATGACAATTTTATGCAAGTCTTGGCCATAGCGAGCCATAGCGATATTGGGCCATTGCGAACCATAGCGATACTAGGCCATTATGAGCCTTAGCAGATCTATTGTTAGTTTAATGTTTTTACGAGCCCCATGATAGTTTAAGGCCATAGTGAGAGGACCGCTACTAGTGTTTTGTCACTTTAAGCCATGCATTTGCTAGTTTTAGGTCATTCTAGGGCAAGGTGATAACGATAGTTTTAGGCCATTCTAGGCCATAGTGAGGGGACTAAAAGTGATAGTTTTAGGCCACTCTAGGCCATAGCATTGCCAATTTAAGGCCATAGCAGGCTGTGTATTGCTATCTTTTTTTTGTAATTTTGGTTTTTATGATTTTTATGCATTTTGATGTTTTTTATGCATTAAAGCAAGAACTGTGGAAATGGAAACTAAGCAAGCGCATGAGTAGACAAGGTAGATGCATAAACTAAGCAATCAAACTAAATGCAAATAATATGCTATAGTGCTAATACAACATCAGGGGGAAGAAAAATGTGGGATGCACAAAAGCAAATAGCAGACAAGCACCTAGAGCTTTTTGAACTAAGGGTGTACCTTAGTCGTGCAGTTGCTTCCTAACCTAGTGTGGGTTAAAGGGTGCATAGGGTCTAGATTGCACTATCCAATATTCCCCTTAAGCCTTGTTTGCTACATCAAAAGGGTATCTTTGCCTAAAGGGCATCCTCTGAAAGGTTGTCAGCTTCTATAGCTTTTTTGGGTGTGTCAGCCTCTTGCATTTCATTGTTTACTGCATGTGCATTATCAAGAAATTCAACCTGCAACCCTTGATCCATATCTATGTTTTTAATGGCCAAAGGGGTGGCATTATCACCATGGATGATAACTTCACCACCTTCATATAGGAGGTGGATCTCTTGATGAATCAGAGAGGAGACGACTCATAACTAGAATAGGCAAGGCCTGCCCAATATCAAGTTAAAGCTTGGCATCTCCTCTATGATGATAAATTTAGCAATGATGAAGAATTTCTTTCCTACTACAAAAGATATGATTATAGTGCCCCTAATAACAACACATGATCCATTGAAGGATTTTAGGCACATGGTTTTCGTTGGCTTGATTTGGTTTGTGAGGCCTAGCTTGTCCACAACGATGTATGGTATTACATTTGTTGCCACCCTGTCATTGATGTGCACTTGGAAAATCTTGCATTACCCAACACGTATGGTGATAAACATTGGAGTCGTTATGACCTTGCCATGCTTGGGATTGACGTTGATTGCCTCATCATGAAATGCTAGGGACATGGAACTTGATTCCTGTGGTGCAGGGGGTAACATCACTACATGGATGGAGTTCTCATTTGCAAGGATGTCCTCCATAATAGGAATGGAGGTCAACATCCACACTAGTGCTTCGTGATGGGCAGACAAGGTCATGCAAGCTCAATGTTACGTTTTTTTGCTCGAGCGCTTGCTTGACTTAGGCTAATGCGTCCATGAAGTTATTGCCATTGGCTATATTTTTGTTGGCCTTGACTTCCTCCATGTGTCCTAGGAGATGGATTTCTTGCAAAGGTGACTTGGGCTTTGTTGGCTTAACTTACTTAGGGGCCTCAGTGCTTGGTTGTGATTTGGTGGTTATGGCCTCCTCAATTGTTTTAACCATAGGAATAGAAAAGATAGGGACTGGCTTTAGTGGGCCCAATGCTCTTTGATCTCAGTGTTGCCTAACCATTTTGTCTACAAGGTGTTCATTAGGTCTCCTATGTTGCCACCTAGGGGTCTACCCATGTTGAGGTTGGCCCTTGAATGGAAAGGAGACGATGCGTTAGCTACCGTTGGGCTTTGAATAGGTGAGGGGCCAACATGTTGTGGCATCCTAACAATGAAGGATGGCTAAATAGTTGTTGTCATGACATGTTGTGGGACACTAGCCATGAAGGGCATTGCAAGTGCTTGAGTTGGTGCTCTAATAATGAAATGGGGCCTCAAACCCATGGGGGCCGAGGGGGCCCTTACACTACTAGAGGGCACGTAGACCACAAATGGCCACTACACCAGTTCTGAAATGTCATTAACACTGATGGTGTTTATGATGTAGCCAGCATTGTCTGTGTTTATAGGGTCATTAGACACCCTCATGGATTGGTTCTATGGCTTGAGGGTCATTAAGGACAAGCTTGCCTCTATCAATCATCCTTTGCAAATCATCTTGTAGGGCTAGACAAAAGTTTATGCTATGATCAGACAATTGGTGATAATGGAAAAACTAGTCCAGCCTAAAGTGTCTTGGGATGAGGGGCTCATTTGGTGCTACCGAAGTAGGATTTTTGAGTAGCTCACAATATCTATCATGCCTTTTACGCCCATCCCTAGACATTTTCTTACATTGGATGTACCTAGCTTTTAACAGTTTTTCCAGCAACTATGAGGGCTTTAGTAGCAACAAGGTATACTTAGAGTAATCCTTGCACTCAAAGTTGGGCCTTTGACTGACTTTCTTCGTTGTCATTAAAGATGTAGGCTAGTTGGTTGCTTAAATGCTAGATTTGGTAACTTTGTTGTTAGTTGGGGTTTTGGGTTACCTAGTTGTTGGCCCCTGGTTGGTTGCTTTAGCCTCGTTGGCTACCATTGCCACTGTTTCATTCTATTTTCCCTTATCATTGTTCCTCTTTGCATGCTAATTTTTCTAGGCCACATAGGCCATGTCCTTACTAGCTTTTGCTACATCTTCTATGCTCTTGGTTTAGGCAAAGGCTTGGCTTAGGGAATGCATGAGCAAGTAGTACAATTTTGACTTTATGAAGTCATTGACTGCACCCTTAAAAATGGCTAAGAGATGTGCTTTGGCCATTGACTCTCGTATTTCATTTAATGAGATGCTCCAACATTAGATGAATTTTTGCAGAAGCTCTAGGTGGCCCTACTTGACCTACATTAGCTGGTCCAAGGTTGCTTCTGGTTTCAAGTTGTATTTGAAGCGCATTACAAATTGGCTTAAGAGATCCTCCAAAGAGGAGATATAGCCTTTAGGTAATGCATGGTACTAGTCTAAGGTTTTTCCAGTTAGCAACATGATGAATATATGTGTGATGGCATGCATCCATGCTTACAACAATAAGCACTCAGACCTAAATGTAACCAGATGCACGTTGGGGTATCCCTCACCATTATATTTGATAAATTGAGGTAGTGGGACCTCACTTGGTAGAGTTAGAGGTGGGACCATAGGATTTATAGGTTCATCTTGGTAGAAGTCTACCACTTTGATAGTTTTGAAGGAGGTAGATTTGAGTCACTTCACCTCTTCTATCAAGGTTTGAATCAGTTGGAATGCCTGGTCTAAGTTTTGGGATGCTCTGGCTGGCTATGCAGGTTGTGCTATCCACTGTGCTAGTTGCGTGGTCCATGACCTAGTTGCAAGTTATGGAACCATGCAAGGTGCTTGATGTGTTAGCTGTGTTATAGGACAGTGATTGGGGAAAGCAACACATGTGTGGGTTGGGCCAACACCAAGGGCACCAATGAAACATGTAGCATGTAGGAAGCCTGAGTTGTTTAGGGCTTAGAGACAAGCCCTGCATGGACATATGGTTAACCTAATGCAGTCATGAAAAGCAAAGATGACTGAATAGGTTGCAAAAATTCCATGTAGGGCACGTTAAGGGGAGCTACTGCATCATAATGCATGTATTGGGTTCAATGTGTTGCTACTACAGGCATTAACTTAGGCTTGATGAAGTGAGAAGGTGATCCCAGTGCTATGACTGTCTCGAAGAGAACATGTGAACTCAATCGAGGAGGGTTCAAACTAGAGGTTGTGCATTGAAAGGCGATGTGGAAGGGACCTTCATGCTCGAAGTAACCTTCAAACTCATCTTCTTCCTCCTGTAGAACTTCTCTTAGTTTGTTCCTACATCGCACTCACCTACTCGAATGAGTTGGGTCAACAGCCAATGGTCGAGCTCCGTGAAAGAGATGATATTGAATGAGGAAGGGATATACTTCTATCCATCTTAGTGGATTAATTCAAAGTCCCATTTTGCCTCCATATTAAAGTGATCTACAGGTAACCCTGCTTGGATCTCTACACATATAAAGCTGTATTGGTCATTGCTTAGTGTGATGTACTCTGGGTCTTGGCCGCGTAGCCTAAGGGATTACCTTAGCCCTGCCATCATGAGATTCCCAAGGTTGTCAATCCTAGTTTCTTATTGGATGTGTAAGAGGTTGAGTATGTTTGAGATTGATGTTAAAGTTTGCTTTGAGTTCATGTATGTGGATTGAGTTGCAAGGGGAAACTGTAGGGGTTGTTGATGCTGAAATTGACTTTGCCCATTGTTGGCACATTTGGCCATTCCATGGAACAGTTGGAATATTTTATTAAAAATTGGAAGAATCTATGGTTGTAAATTTAGAAGTAAATTACAGCTTTAGTGTTGTGGGTTGATGGGTGTTTTTGGAGGA
Organism: Gnetum montanum; assembly: GCA_015680685.1. NCBI lineage: Eukaryota > Viridiplantae > Streptophyta > Gnetopsida > Gnetales > Gnetaceae > Gnetum > Gnetum montanum. The sequence goes on from MNCI01021775.1 coordinate 243,542, forward strand.
TTAATCCACTAGTAAATAATTTGATGTTGAAGCCTTCTGGATACAAAATGAAAGTGCCAGATTATTCTTTTATTAAAGATTGGAAGATAGTGCTATAGCAAGGAAGGAATTATATTATTTACGTGAAAAGCACTGGTGAAGAATGTGCTCTAAAATTTTTGGAAAAATCCCAAGTTGAAGATCCTGGTTGTTAAGATCAGTTGTATCCTTTGGCCTTAAGATAACATTTGAAACTCCTTGCAAATCAGAAAATAAAACAAAAATCAGCAACGCCTCCGTCATCCTGAAGATTATACAACGATGAGAGTGGAGGAAAAGGAGACTACAGTTGGACCAACATCCTAACATCGTATACTTGCTGATCGTAGCAATGGCTTGGAAGCAAACACCATACAAATAAAGATAATATCAGTGGAGGTGTAGTTGTAGGTGAAGGCGAAGGAAAATCACGGTGTTACTGGAAAATCATGCCACAGTAAATGTTCAAAACCGCCCGCCGCGCGACATTCATCCTAGCACAGACGGGCACCGCAAAAACTGCCATCAAGATGGGCATAACCAAGTCCCTGGGGCATGAAACATCTTTTCCATAAACGTAGGATATTTAAAAAAAATTGAAACCCTCTTCCACACAATATACAGAGAAAGGAGTCGTGTTTTATTGAAATCCCGATTTTATTTTAAGCTTTGCAGGTAGTAGTGATTTCAGTTGTTTATAACTTTACGAAAGCATCATTTGTAACTTTACGAAATGATTTGTAAAGAAGATTGCTTATAAGATGGCTTGCTAAAGAAAAGATTTTAGCCTCTTTGTCATAGTCCTGTGAGTTATGTTTTATTTTTTTTTTGTTTAAATTGTTTAGCTAGTGGTTTAGATAGTATTATCCTTGGCAAGTAATTTTGGGATTTTTAGATTGCTCTTACTGTTCTTGTTGCTCGATAGAAATTTCTATTAAAATTTTGCCATAGAAGCACTTGTGTTTAAAAGCCTTAAGAGCATTTTAGTAGTAAATATTGTTATTGTGCAACGTATAGGAACTGCTATTGGGATTGTTGTAAGAGAGCCTCTGCTTGTAGTCATGCCGTTGAACAATTTAGTAGTCAAGAGGGTTCAGAAAATCTTTGGTATTTTGATGGGACCAGAATAGCTTCTTTTTATCTTTAAAGTGAATTTCCGTGGTATTTCCATCAAAAATTGTCAAGTATTTTGAAGGTTCTGTTGAATGCAATCGTTGACATCTATTATCTAGCCAAAATGGAGTCTCGTACGTGGTAGTTTACGCAACAATTTTTGGTAGCATAGTAGGATTGTCTTGAAGAAATTTCTTATTTGAGCCTTGGAAGTTTGAACAATTCGTAGATATTGAATTTGGAATAACTTTATTGTGAAGTGTTTACTCGTGTCATTTTACCTTGTTTAAATAGTTGAGGTTCACACAAATCTGCTTTCTTTTCTGTCTATTTCCATCGAATCTTGCTCTATTTCTAGTTTTCTTGTGGAACTATCACTTTCTCTGGGGAAAATTAGGAGTAGATTTGCGGAGTTGTGCTCAAATGTTTTTGCAAAATTTTATTTGTTACAAGTAGGTATTATAAGGACCGCATAGACTAGGCAGTTGAACAAAATAGGAACTCTCAACAACTCATAGTACTTGGCAAAGTTGGCTGAATCTCTTTAAAGTAATTCATTTGTAATTCACACAACGCAATTGTTACATTTCACACAACCGCATGCCACAACAGCACACACACATACTCACATTAAATACTGAGTTTATTTGGAGGTATCTGGGCCTTGGTGTTGCCAGAGACCAGCAGGCACCTAAATCTTGTTCGAGGACACTCGTTGGCGGTCGCGTCCCAAACTGTCACCAACACCCATTTAACTACACTATCTACATTGACTATGCTCTCCACAATAGAGAACTAACTATGCTGTCTACACTAGAGATAACTACGCTCCAATTGAGGAAAACAGAAACTTAGCAAAATAGTGGAGAGAAGTGCAATTTGGGTTGCTACATGGAGTCCTGGAGGGATCGACTATGGGGTCCAATCTACACTGGTAGGTTGATAGACAACTACAATATAGAGAGCATGAAACACAACCCCAAAAAAGTCCAAAAAGTGGTTAGGCCCTCCTTCTAGTGCCAAAACCTATGGTGACTAAAAACATTGGTGGTTGGAATATTGAGGTCCACGAGTGCATATCCTAACCCCGAATTCATGCAAAGGTCTGTTGGAGGTGGAGACGAGGTGCCCTAGATGGTCTAGCTGATCAAATAGGGACTTACTAGATGCAACAGGGGTGCAGCATGGTTATCCATAATGGTGATGAAAAATGGTATTAAGTGTGCAAGTGATGTTAACGATGTTAACAATGTCAATGGGATCGAGCATAGTCAAGAGTTTCAGCAAAGTGGGTAATGTCAACACTTGTAGATCGTCACTCGAGTGTAGTTTTAGGCTATGAGGTAAAATAATGAAAAATGCAAGTAAAATGTGAAAAAATGCAAAGAAAGAAAGAGAGAGAGAGAAGGAGAAATGAAATACCACCCCAAATGGGGTTGAGTATAGTTAACACCAAAAGGGGTTAGAAGGTACACGGTGTATAACAAGCATAGCGGATAGCATAGTCACAATTGAGAAGGTGTCTAGCCATGAAGACTGGCACTTCACTGAGGTTTCTATGTCTACTAGGTTGGCTGCCATAGTGTATCATTGGTTGCAATGTTCCAGTGAACTGTGGTGGTGTGTAGTGGTCTATAACTTCACCTCTTCTTAGTTTGCTGAAGTGCCTTTGGTTTTCTCCCAGTTGCTCCTTACATTTGCCAACTCTTTGATTTGCCAACCCTAAAAAATTTGAGGGCATGGGTATTTATAGGTTTAGGGTTAGTAAAAAATGTAGGATGGCTACCACGTGGTGAAAGGGATAGTTGGGACTATGCTCTCACCCAACTACGCTATCCATTGGGTGTTTGGTATTGTGCTTTGTTGTGCTCTATGAAACTATGAGACTGTGACTATGCTGCCAACTACATGTGTGTGCCGAGAAGATTGCAAGGTACCTGAAAAATGAAAGCAAGAGACTACACTCCATGGGACTACGCTCTCCACACTCTTGTGTGGGGTCAAGTGTAGTTACAATTTTAGGGAAAACAAAGATACAAAAAGGAAGTATCTTGCCAACTACACTGACCGAAGGTGAGTTGACTACATTCTAGAGCTAAGCTTTGGATTGGGGAAAAGCGTAGTCATAATGTTGGGGAAGTTTGAGAAAAATGAGTTTCTTATAAACTACACTCACCATGGGAGGCTGACTACACTCCCAATTGGGGGTGAGCTTAGTGCTAGGACTTATCAAAACTTGTGACAACTTGCCCTTTTCCTAACTATGCTCTCCACTAGAGGCTGACTACGCTCTAGGGCAGTGAAGAGCTTAGTCCCAATAGTTAGAAAAATTTATTGCAACTAGCTTTGTGTTGACACTTAGAAAAAAATTGTAAAGCTAGCCTTCATGTTGACTACGCTCTTCACAAGAGGCTAACTACGCTCCCATCTAGAGAGAGAGTAGTCTTAACACTAAGCCAAGATTTGCAATCAAGATGTCATAGTTGAGATTTGGTGGTGTTTCACATCTAATGAGGCATTTGTTGCATTGGGTTACTTAGGCTCATGAAAAGGTTAGACTTGTTGTATGTTGACTAGTTATTTCTTATATGGGATCTTAGGTTTATAAATCATCATGGCCCCAGAAGGGAAATTTTTATAGATGATATAAGGTCCTTCCCATAATGTTTAGAATTTAGTTCCTTGAGGTACGTGTGTGGGGTTCTAGTAGAGGACCTTATCTCTTGGTTGAAATATGGCTTTCCTAATTTTAAGGTCATGGAATTTTTTATTGAATGCCTTGTTGATGAGCATCAAAGTGTTGCATCAACAAGCCCCCATTGATGTGGTGTCATCGACAAGGACATGCTATTACCCCATCTATGGGCTTGCATCAATGTAGCATTTGGTACGTCTATGGGGCCCCATCAACATAGCCCTATAATAAAAACTATAAATATGCGCTCACAGCCGTGTTTATGGATAGTCAAGTCATAGTTGTAGAAGAGCTCTTGTAGTTTTTCCATTTGAAAGTTAGATTATTTCTCTAAATGCCTATAGCAAGAGTTAGAAAGTGTCTAGATCTTTATTTGAGCATTATTGTACCTCAACCACACTAGTGTGTACAACAATAAAGATGAGCCTTTTGATCAAACCTTATAGCACTTAGAATAGATTAATGATTTATTTATGCATTTATTGTTTTCTTAAATATGTAATTAATTAAGCTCAATTAAACTTTAAGTGATTAGTTAATTGATTAAGCTAAATAGATTATGCACATAAGTACGACCACTTCAAGCGTAAACATGTATTCTCTTGGTAATCCTAGTAATGTTATTACTTGGTTTACCTAGTAGCATAGCACTTGGTAACCTAGTAGTGGATATGTGGCCTTAAGATGTGTATGGAAAGTAGGACTAGATGCTTATGTTAGGACTAGTTAGAAACTAGTTAAGTAGTTGAATTAAATTAGTTATTAAATTACTTCATATCTATACTTTAAGTACCAAGGAACATTAAACATTAAAAATCATATGCCTCAATTATGCTTAACCATACCTTTGTACATGACAAGTGTAATTGGGAAGACAATGAATGACCATTAGGACAAGGTTCACTTCTTAGAAAACTAGTGTATCAAAAGACATAGAGTCCATGGAATTTGATTGGATCATACGTGAATGCTTCATGATTCGTATGATTAAGCATATGGGCACCTTTCATCTCTCATCATTGGCACCATTTCTGGGAACTCTTTCTATTGAAACATGCACTATCTAGGATTAGTGAACATCATTAACATCATTGGATGAACACAAGGTTAACAACACTCTCACACATAATATAATTATATAAGCACACTAATATTCTATTTGTTTGCAAAATGTTCTCGTCTCTCAGGCATGATGATGTTAAATCATCGGTCCTTCAACAGTGCAAGGTGGTATATACTCATCTAGATGAGTATGTGTTTGATTTCACCTTCATCCTACATTAGGATGAACAACTGCAATGGCATGACATGGAAGGCAACATTGTAATGCCTCTTAATCGATCTATGCTCGTGATGCTGCTTTACACTCTTAAGAAGTTAGGCATCCATGATCTTTAAGAGGAGTATGTTGTGCATGATTACGACTATTGAGACTACTATGCCACTAAAACACAATGCCAAAGAGATTGATATTAAGAGAAGCAACATTGGTTTATGAAGGAAAAACAGTATACCAATCCCTTATTCCTGCTAAACCAAGATGACAATGAGAACCCTTTCTCTGAGGGCTCTTTACATGAAAATTCTCCACCACTCATTATTGGTGATGGGGGTGTGAACCTAAATCTACATTCCACTATCAACAAACTAGGTTCAGGAAAAGATGGTAGTCAAGGAAAGGACTTGGACAAGCATCAAGATGATAAGAAACTCGATGAACATGGTCATGACAACCAAAGGGATGTTGGTAGATACCATGTTGGTGGTAGTCCTCCTCCCTTTTTTTCCTCTTCTTTTGCATCTTCTTCTTCTTCTTCTTTTGGTCCTGAAAAATCTTGGAAAAGGAACAATCGTGATAGAGGTGAGTAGCAGAACAAAAATACTAACCGCCATGCCCACAATAATCAAAGGGGTAATAGAGGACATCATTGATGAAAATGAAATAATGATGATGATGAGCCTTTTTTGGCCACTTGAAGTGTGCTTAACTTTGTAGAGGTAGTCAAGATCCCAACTAGGCATGTGAAAGATAGTCAGATCAAGCACTTAGACATGAACAATATTCCAAGATTTGAGGGGGGATATAACTCTGATCCACAAATACATCTCCAAGCTTTTCATGATGCCTACACCTTACAAAACATAGAGAATGATTGGCAAAAATTAAAGCTATTCCCCAGGACACTCATCAAAGAGGTAAAAAGCTGGTACATGTCCTTAGAGCCGAAATCTATCCACAAATGAAGTACCATGTTAGAACTATTTAATGACAAATACTAGACATACTCTAGAGTGTCTAATCTAAGAAGGAAAATCCAAGGCTAGAAACAAGTAACACATGAATCCTTGGACGTCACCATGGGAAAATATTATTCTCTCTTACATCAATGCCTTAGTCATGATTATTCTCAGAGGAAACAACTCCTCTACATCATAGATGGCCTCAAAGTAAAAACTAGAAGAACTCTTGGTGCCCAAGGGAGACTATCCAAACTAAGAGCTTATTAGATACAAAGGCTAATACAATAGGTAGAAAAACAAGAAGGTGAGTTGTAAAAAAGGGAAAGTGTAGAACAATATAATAGAAACCCTTCCATCAATAAAAGGCAGGTTCAATTCTGTGATGAGGAGAAGTCACCACTCGACGAGGTGGTGAACAAAAAAACCTTATCCATCCAAAAATATATTTATAATATTTTGGCAAAGGTTGATAAATTACAAGACTCTTTGGATGAAAAATTACAAACTACTATGAAGATTGCTGAAAAATCCAAAGAGCATAATAGTGATCACAATTGCAGGAGGTGGAAAGAAGCTGAATATTCCCATCAAAGAGATAAGGGTAAAGCTAATACAATAGAAGAAGTTATGGAGACAGACTCTAATGATGATGTTGGGTGTGAAATTTGTCAATATGAACATCCAAAGGGATGTTGCCCTATGGTGTCACACTTACAAGAGTTTGGGATGTATGTGTTGAATCCTTGACTAGCACAAAGGCAAGCACCTAGAAGATTGTCTTATCCTCAAGGCAATCTAAGGCAGTTCCACTAGCAACAACAAGCTTACTATCCAAGTGGAGCTTTACCACAACTATATGAGCAATACCAGTAGTGGTAGCAACCACAATTGTGGGGAATGTCACCATCAAGACAGTAGTACCCTTACAGGTAACTAGATCCATATAAGTACTATGTTCAGCAACCTATTTCACCATGAAGTTCTATAAGCCATGCCTCATTCCAACATTACTATTATCCTTCAGAGTACCATCAAACTCATTCACCATCTGCTTGAGGGGAGCATCCATATTCATACCACCCTCAACATTCATATGCACACATCCCTCTACCCTCAAACCAATTACCTCCTACTTTAAATTCCCCCATAACTGTAGCAATGGAATGCTACAAGGGCTATAAATTTACAACTAACCTCCTAGTTGAGTGATTTAGACAATTGATCTAAGAAATAACCATTTTTCCAACCCGACAGTCCTACCAAACACTCACAACCTAGTGCAGCTAGTCACTTTGTATCTCTAATACCCTCATCCTCTACATCAAACACATTCAAGAGCCCTTCAAACCAAACACTATCTCAAATACGCACCATGATGTTGACTCATGTTTTCTCTGATTGGATCAAGGCTAGCAACATTTCCATGAAAATATCTAACTTAAGAAGTCCTCTTATTTACTTAGAGATTGTTGGAAATGAGCCATGCAAGGCTCTTCTTGATTCTAGTTTCGGTGTCAATCTCACCTCCTATGACATGTACAAGACCTGAAACCTACCACCTCTCAAGAAGAGCAATATCTATATGGAATTGGCATACCAATCAATCACTATCCCTTTAGGGTTAGTGGAGGACATTGTGACCACAGTTTATGGGTGGTCCTACCTTGCTGATTTTCTAGTGATCAAGGTTGACAACAGCAAAGGCAACTTTCTTATCATTATGGGACATGCATGGTTGAGCACTACTGATGCACAAATGTGCATCAGGGACCTCTCCTTGGAAATCTCCAAGGAAAATGAATTTGGATGGCTTGAGAAAAAGCAAGTTCTATGCATTGCGTACAGTAATAATAAGTGCAATTGCATGTAGAAAATTTGGTTCATTAAAAGTACATTCATCAAAGCATGTAATCAGTGTGGACATGAAATTGCTATTCAAAAGTACCTATACATAGTAGCCACAAAATATGAGGGCACCCAGTGGATGATAATTGACTCTGATAGCAACACACTATGCATGGAACCTACTGAGAGTTTGACATGTGCCTATGTTGAAGGCATGGATGAACTTGGGTGAGTTCATCACCAACTCTATGATGATGATACTTGTAGGGGAGAGTTGGAAATCCCTAATAATTTTAAGATAAAGCCCCTAGAATTAAAAAATCTACCAGCTGGCATGGAGTATGCATTTTTTAAAAAGTGTAAGCCAATTATAATCAATGCAAATGTTGCTCCCTAACAAAAAGATAAGCTATTGGAGGTGATCAACAAATGACAAACAACCTTTGCTTGGTCATATCCTAAGCTGATTGGAATTAATCTAAGGATATGCTAGCATCATATCTACACCAACTTGGCCATGAAGCCAAGAAGGCAACTATAGAGGCAACTGAACCCCAAGTTAAAGCATATCATCAAAGAGAAAATAGAATAACTCCTCAAGGCAGGGTTCATCTATTCCATTGCAGATAGTGAGTGGGTTAGCCCACTCATAATTGTGCCAAAGCAAGGTAGTAAGTGGTGGGTCTGCATCAACTTAAGGCTATTGAATATGGCAACATTAAAGATCACTTTCCATTACCATTTATGGACCAAGTTTTGGATACTATATCTAGGCATTGCTATTATAGCTTCCTAGATGGTTATAGTGGCTATAACCAAATCCAGATTACACTTGAGAATCAAGCTAAAACAATATTCATGAGTTCCTGGGAAACTTTTGCATATTGCAAGATGCTGTTCAATCTATGCAAAGCCCTTGCAACATTCCAACACCTAGTCCTTGGTATTTTTCAAGAAAAAATTGCTAGCAGGGTAGAGGACTTTATGGATGACTTCTTTACCTATAAAGCTACATTTGAGCAAGCTTTAGACCACCTTGAGCAAGTACTAAAAAGATGTGTTGAAATAAACCTTAGGCTCAATTGGCAGACAAGCCATTTAATGGTCTAGGAAGGCATAGGACTGGGGCACCTAATTACTTAGATAGGGATTAAGGTAGACCCCAGAAAAGATAAGGGTCATTTAAGGAATCACACACCAACTAGAGATAGTAGAAGATATCTGATCATTCCTTAGACACACTGGCTACTACCAATGGTTTATAGAGAATTTCTTTAAGATTTCAAAGTCATTGGTTAAGCTTATAAAGAAAGATGCTTCATTCATCTAGACCAAGGAGTGTGAACATGCATTCCAATAGCTAAAGGACAAACTCGTAGAAACTCTAAATCTACCAGCACCAGACTAGTCCAAACCATTTCAAATAATGATAAATGCATCTAATTATGCCTTGGGAGCTATGCTTACATAGTTGCATGATAAGAAACATCCATATTACATCCACTACGCAAGCCGAAGCATTGTGGATGCATAGTTGAATCACACCACAACTAAGAAAGAACTAATGGCAATGGTGTATGCTCTTGAAAAGTTTAGGTAGTATGTGCTTGGCTATAAAGCATTTGTACACACATATCATAGTGTCATCCGCTTCCTAATGAACAAGCCAATGGTGAGCCCTTGTATCATATAGTGGCTCATGATCTTACAGGAATTCGATCTTACAATGATAGATTGAAAGGGGATTGAGAATGTGGTCGTTGACCATCTCTCTCAATTAAGATGGGATAACAAAGAGGAGGAGAGCCTACTCTTTGATCAATTTCTAGATGAACTCCTCTTTATAGGAGCAATAAGTGAACAAATGCCCATAGAAAAAAAATGGTATGATGGCATCCTCACTTACTTTCTCACACAGGAGATGCAAGTTTAGGAAGAAACAACAATTTCTTCATTAGGCTAAGTACTTCATGGAAATCAACATACACCTTTACAAGGTATGCATTGATGGCTTGATTCATTGGTATGTCCCTAATGCAGACTAATTATGTGTTCTCTAAGATGCTCATGAAGGCCCTTGCAGAGGATATTATGCTAGGAGATGCACAGTAATAAAAATCTTAATGGTAGTATACTATTGGCCTACAATCTTTAAGGATGTCCACTAGTTTGTCTGATCCTATGAACACTGTCAACAAGATGGTGGGATGATCGCACAAATGGAGGATCCTCAATAGTGGATTCAACCATTATAGCCCTTTAACATATGAGGCATAGACTTCATGGGTTCCATCACACCCATATCCAATGAAAAGGTGTACATTATCATAGCAGTTGACTAATGCACCAAATGGGTAGAAGCAGCAGCCATCACTGACTATACATCATCTATTGCTACTTGATTTATACAAAAAATGTTGTAAACATGTTTGGGATGCCATGTGCACTAATTTCTAACAATGGAACTCATTCTATAGGTTCCACTTTTCAAAAATTCATGCAATGCTTGGGGGTTAAACATAAATTAACAACACCCTATCACCCCCAAGCCAACAGTCAAGTAGAGGTAACTAATAGGGAGATCACAAAGATCCTAACAAGAACTATAAGCAAATATAGGAGAGACTAGAGCAAAAAACTCAACAATGCCCTTTGGGCCTATCGCTTAACATGGAAGCTTCCTATTGGCTACTCTCCCTACAAGTTAGTGTACAGGAAACTTTCAACCCTCCCAATTCAATCCAAGCTTCGTAAACTCTTAACAACCTGTGACCTAGATCTTGACTTAAGTCTAGCACAAAAAAAGAAAGACTAATCAACCACAATGTGCTAGAAAAAAATTGAATAGTGGCCCTATCTTCAAATGAAGTGCATAAGGCATTCAACAAGCAACATCATGACCTTAGAATATGAAAAGTAAAAATTTAACTTGGAGATAAGGTTCTCTACTAGAATCCCACACATGTACCTCAAAAAAATAAGTTCTAAACATTGTGGAAGGGACCTTATATAATTTTTGAAACCTTTCCCTCTAGGGCCATGTTAATCTACAAACCTGAGAGCCTAAACAAAAAGTAGTTGGTCAACATCCAACAAATAAAGCCTTTCCATGAGCCAAAGCAAGCTAGTATAATAAATACCTCAATGGATGAACAACCATGCTCAATTTTTTAGATCTCCTCCTTCTAACTCAATCTTGGGGGAGATGGCCATCCATGCTAATCATATACGTGGCTCCTTAGTTTTTCTATTTTTTTGTTTCACACATTTTTGTCTTTGCAATTTTTTTCTTTTACACCTTTTTGATTTTAAATCTTTTTTCCTATTTTACACTATCATTAGTACATTTAAATATTTCTTGAATATTTTACACTTATATATTTTACTTTGTTTGAGTGTGATTTTCAAATTTTGGCTAATAAACATGCATTGTGCCAGCAAGACATAGTGGTGATATAGTTGTTACTAATGGTGGTTTGTGCTTTATGTTTTGTTTGCTAATGTTTGGTTTTTATTTTTAAATTTTTGTGCTGATGGCTAAGTCATGGTTTCTTTTTCATGGAACAAGCAGTGAGTCCATGTCATCCACCCATCCACAAACTCTATGGTTTTCCTTATTTTGGAAATTTGAGATCCCTTTTATTAAATGAACTTTTAATAAATTTGTGACCTTGGAAGTTTTCAAAATTAGGAAGGATTCAAAGGTTGCATAGGGTGTGACTTCAAGGGGACTCAATACTTTTTGTACTCTTGTACTTGCTTGGGTGCTTGAGTGTTTTCATAGACTTCTTACTGTTCCATGTCAACTAATAATAGGAAGTGAAATAAATTATTTGCATGGTGTGGTTCTCATCCAAAAGAAAAAAAAAGAAAGGAAAAAGAAAAAATAAAACAAAAACAAACGAAAAAATAAGAAAAATAAAACATGATGGGAATTCAAAGCACATCCCTTAAATAAATCAATGGACTCCAAGCACTAGTTATGGGACTAAAAAGACATGTTACCCATGCCTAAAAATACTCTTTAGCCAAGGCTCTCTCTCACTTCTTACTTCTCTTTTCTTCTCTTTATGGAATAGTGATTGTTCTATGGGAGCACTCTTGTGTCTTGAGGAGGTGGATTGGTCTTTGAGTGGTAATGCAAAGTCACTAAAAGAGGTTGTTTTGGTCTAGACTAAGGATGGATCTTCTTAGGTCATTTTAAACATATAACTCCACAAGGGACTTCTTATGACCTCAATTTGGAATTCCATTCCACCTTATCCATCATCCATCTATGCTGTCTATAACTCACCTCACCATCGGTGTCCATTTTCTTGATTCAGTCTAATGTACTTAATTTCTTAGATAGAATCTTTTGGGTTTTGGTCCTTAACTTCCATCAACCATTAATCATTTATGGGGCCCACGGACTCCTTAGGTTGAGGTTATGCAAAGGAAAACAAGGCATGTGCCTAGTATGGGGAGGATCCACTTGCATCTCTCTTGGTTGGGTTCATTAAGCACTTTATCCTTAGGCATTTTTGTAATAAGAATCTTTGATACACCTATCTTCTACATCGAACCATGTGCTCCTTTACATATTTTGTTTAATAAGTACATTCTCCCTCAAAATGTTTAATTTTTTAGCTTTCAAGGGTCCTCTTCAATGATATCATCATATTCTTGTCTTTTTTGGGACTCCATGGACCCCAAATTTATTGAAAAATTCCTTGTTTTTTTAAGATATTCAAATTTCAAAATTTTTTCTCCAAGCTCCATATACGAGGCCCCATCGATGAAGTAGACTCATATATGAGGCCCCATATATGGGCCCTGTTGATGAAGGAGATCCATATACAAGGCCTCGTATATGGCACCCCATCAACGTAGTGGAAAAATACTATATATATGCATGACCCCACTTTGAAATTTTTACATTTTCTCACAAACAACAAGGGAGCTTTTCAAATTTTCAAAGCCAAGAACCTTTGAAAGACCATAACTTTTTGACCATTTATCCAAATCACTCTATTCTTTGACCTTACAATTATTGGAGGTAAGTTCTTCATCGTGGGAATCAAAAATCTGCCATTTTTAACCAAAAATTTTTCAACATTTTTCTAACTCCCACAAAGGTTTAACTAAGAAATCAACTATTAAATACCAAATTACAAAAGTTAAATCTTTCCAACAAGCTCTAGTGAAATTTATAATAAAATAATCAATCTATCATGGTCCAACCTTAGCCAAAGTGTAACTAACTGATGAGATAAGGTATTCAAAAATTTAAAGTTACACATTATATATACTAATCAATGGATGTGTTGTGACTGCAGATGGCACCAATAGACAAACACACATAGGAAGCAAGATAGTCTCAACCAAGGAAGAAATAGCCTAGAATGAGAAGTGGCCAAGAATAAGCCCAAGAAGAACCACTTACAACCCACACTATAAGTCCTCTTAGGTAAGAGGCCAAGGTGGAATCTATTTGACAGATTCTAAAACCAGCAATAGCAACAAAACATCCCACTGGGATGATGCACCAACGCAATAAGAAAATCTTGAGGTAACTTTAACAAAAGCCTACTTGAATCAAATCATATCAAGGGAGGTCAAAAAAACGATGCTCAAGGAGTTCAAATTTGGTCCTTTCTTGGAGCAAGCACCAAAAGAAGTGCATGACCAACTAAAGACCTCTTCCATATGACCAATCATCACTTCCACTAGGAAGTGGTACATGGGAGAGACATTTTTATTCTAGAACAATAGGTAGGCTAGATTAATGATAAAAATCTAGGACATCTTAGTGTCCTACTCAGTGCAGGTCATTGCTAAAGTGCTCAGGTTGCCAAAAATAAGGAAAAATCTCACTAAGGTTCCAATGCAGGTGGACCTCAACATCAAGAAAAAATGGATGCAGCGGTGGTATGGTGTTAACCTTAGGAGTTTGGTGTGCTCACACCAGTAGAAACAATCCATAACATCAAGATTGTGACCTTCCACCTCAATCCCACAGTGAGGCTAAGAAAAATCATTGCATTTTCTGCTTGTGCATGTGCCACTCTAATAGGGAGATTCCCTGTAACCTTCCATAGCTGATCTATCTAAAGATGGAGAAGCAATTTTTAAAAAAAGTGAATGTGGAAGGAAGGCACTCCCCTTCCCATGCTTCATTAGAAAAATCTATCGGAGAGAAGGAATAGTCCATTATACAAATGATGTTGGAAAGCATGCCTTAACTACTAATTTGACAAAAATGATGAAAGACAAAATGCCTGCAACAACCATTCAAGAAGAGAGTAGCAACCACTGCCTCCACCTACCACTCAAACAACTATGTTGAATGTCGTTGCAATAGTCCAAAAATTGTGTAAGTACCGAGAACAAATTTTGAGTGAACAAGAGCGATGAGCAAGCATGAGTGGCAGGTGTAACGACGGAAAACGTCGGTAGCTGGAAAATACCGACCAAATCCCATGTACACAGTTTTAACCACGGATCCGTACGAGGGCTATGCTAGGAAAACGAATCCGCGGTGCCCTGAACGGTCTTGTCGATCAGACAGGGACTTACTAATCAGTAAACCGATGAATGTCTCGTGAAACGATCTGATTCGAGGAATCACAAATCGAGGGGAAAACGATGTAGATGAATTGCAACGACGATAACGCTAAACACGATAATAGGAAGATGACATAAGAGGAACACGTAGTTTCAAGATCTGCGCTTTGACTTGAAAAATGTATATTTTGTATGTTTCGTTACACTGGGGAATCCCCGATTACTGGATGTAAAGCAAGCACAAAACAACAAGCAAAACGGTCCAAACAGAAGTTCGATCTACCTCGAGGGGTAAAGCCGGGATGCAAGGAAGGTCAAGCTCTAATGTCTACCGATCAACTATTTCTGACCAATAGAGTCCTCCCAGCAGAACGATTACTCCTGTCGCCAGTGCTTCAAGCGAACTGTGCTCTGTTTCGGCTGTAAGGTGATGCTGTCAACAATTGCCAAAGCACTACTCTCTGTATCTCTGCTCAAAAGTGACAAGTGCTCCAGTGCTCAGAAAAATGCCTTTGCTTTTCTGATTTTTCCTCTCTGTATCTTTGTCAACTGGGGTATTTATAGGCTGCGACGCTCCGTGGAAAAGGCGCAACCCTGATGACGTGTGTCCCGCGTGTTTCGGGCACTTTTGGTTTGACCATTTTTGCGTCAAAATTCATGACTACACACAATACGCTCGTTCGCATATTGTGCATGTGGAGAAGAGGTGCACGTCGGGCATGTTTCAACTGTCCTTGGGTTACATTACGCTCATTCATGCTATGTTGCGTGTATGAGCGTAACGTAACATGGAAACAACGGATTCAAGATTTTTTTACGCTCACTTACGCAGCCGCGCATGATGAAGCGTAAATAATGTTCAGGTTGGCGACGCAATACGCTGCGTTGCGTGATGAGCGTATGATGAGCAGTCGCACTTTCTTAGACTTTGCCTTTGACTATTCTGGAGCTTATTACGCTTCCGTGCGTAACAGAGCGTAAACCTGGCCTTGAACAAAAAGACTTAGCAAAATACACAAGGAGTCGCATATTATGCAGCTCAAGCTTCTCCCTATGCTGAAGTAACTATCTTTCTGATGCCGGACCATGTTGAAACGGCATCACGCTAAGCACCATTACGCTATGTCGCGTGATATAGCGTAAACAGCAAAAGCGTAGAAAGATTAGGAATCTGCACAAGAAGTTGCGGACTTGAAGCTACGCGCCTCTTGGCATTGCTCTGTTTTATTCCCCCCTCTGGAATTTTGACATGTGCCCTTGCTTGAATTACGAATCTTTGCCTGAGGCCGGCTCGTAATTTTTTATGATGTTTCAATGGCCCCTCTTTGTTGACGGTTGGAGGGCTTACCCGAGAGACGTCGACAAAGAATACGAAACACTGGATTGGTAGAAGCAAGAACAGCGTCCATCCATGGCTACTCAAGGATTGCCCTGTCAACATGGAAGAGCAAGGCTGGAGGGAATGGGAGATAGAATGGCATGGTGGAAAACAGGTTTGGGGAAGACATAACATAGGTCAGGATGGTAGGAGTATGGAATATGCTTACTGAATGCACAGAAACGTACGCACACTGATGTCGACAGGGATGCTTTCAGATGAGCGTAGCGCGTCAATCTGAGATCTCTCTGTCACTGATTGCAGCAGGAATGCGTGCAAAAGGAGCATGGCGCATCACTTCCACGATATCTCTGCTAGCGTGAGTGCGGGAAATGGATACTTGCGTATGGGAAGCGGGTGGTGGGGATGAAGGGAAATAAGAGCAGGATTGTGAGAGGTACAGGTATGCAGATCTAAGTGGTCGGGCAAACCTGAGCAGCCATTTCAACACGCTGTTGTACTTCACCACTCAGATGGATGCACCTTTGAACGACATCTTCCAAGGCAAGTAAACTGCAACCACAGAAGAAAGTAGAGGACACCATTGCTCATGCGAACAAGAGGCGAGGTCGTTGAAACGAGCGTTGTTTGATGCGAGATAGAGCGATTGGGCCGTAGAGAAGGAGCCGAAGCATGCGGGCGGAGCCGCCAATCCTGATGATTGGCCCAGCATATCTTCGCCAAAAGGCATCAGACACAATGCAGCTAACTGATTGTACAAGGAACCAGCCAAATGAATTTGCGAAGCCGGCGTCCGATAGTGATGATTGGTGGAGGTCGCCGAGGTCGTTGTCAATGAAGATTTCGTCAGGGCTCCGGCTGGCGAGACTAAACTCTCAGAGGTACTACCACTGCAGTGGGCGCAGCGACGGCATCTTCGAGGGATCAGTAAGATGCCTCTCAGCTTATTCGAGGAATCAGTAGGATGCTAGTGGGGTGGCGACACTGGGACTGTCCCAGTATCCCATCCCGTTGGTTGTGCAGCTGTACAGAGATGATCACGCTTGCTTGATGTACATGGCAGCAGCCTGTAAGTCCCATTTTTAAGTCCTAGTAGACCGCTGTTACTGGTTTTAAGTCTCAGTAGACCATGGTCCCAGTTTAGAGTCCAGGCAGACCGAGAAGTGCTAGTTTTACGTCGTAGCGGACAGTGGTATGTCTGATTTATGGTCCCCAGCAGACCGTGCTGTGGATGTCAGTTTCGTGTCCTGACCTAGGGACAGATCTGTGCTGGTTTTACGTCTCAGCTGACGCCTACTTACCTGTGCCAGTTTAGCGTCGTGGCGGACGCGTGCAAAAGACGCTAGTTTTTCATCTTGGCGGACCTGTACAACATTGCCAGTTTTATGTCTTAGTGGACGGTTGCAACCTGCCAATTTAATGTCATAGCGGACGATTATTGCCAGTTTAGCGTCATGGCGGATGCGTGCAAGGCATGCCAGTTTTACGTCGTAGCGGACGGTCCGTGCCATTTTAACGTCATAGCGGACGTCCGGTGCCAGTTTTACATCGTAGCGGATGAGTATTGCCATACCTGCTGTCGACACCGTAGATGCTGCTAAATGTAATACCGCTTCAAATACACATGATTTACAGGATTTGCTAATTCGTTGTAGTTAACGTCTGCTAACTTGAATGCTCCGTTGTTGTACATGTCCACCACTAAGAAAGGGCCTTCCCAGTTTGCAAAGAACTTGCCTATTGGTTCACGCACAACCTTGAGAACTAGATCTCCTTTCTTGATTGGGTGCTATTGAAGGTTGTGGTGATGTTTCTGTCGCTGTTTGTCTTGATATCTTTCAATCGTGTCAAGAGCCTGTATCCACTTTTCTTCCACTAAATCCAAATCTGCGATTCGAGACTCGGTGTGTTGAGCCTCACTTATAACCACGGAGAGGACCATTCTCAGAGAAGGGATTTGCAACTCGAGAGGCACCACTGCTTCAGATCCATAAACCAGGCTATAGGGCGTACTACCCGTAACTATCCTACACGTAGTACGATACGCCCATAGCACATAAAGGATCTGTTCGTGCCATCGCTTTTTGTTGCTGTCGAGCATTTTCTTGAGCAGATTGATGATTACTTTGTNCGGCACGAACAGATCCTTTATGTGCTATGGGCGTATCGTACTACGTGTAGGATAGTTACGGGTAGTACGCCCTATAGCCTGGTTTATGGATCTGAAGCAGTGGTGCNAGAATAGCCTCTACCCACTTCGTAAAATACTCAGTAGCGGTA
>MNCI01021775.1:271465-329500 GCA_015680685.1 Gnetum montanum
TGTGACCTTCTTAGTGTGCTTAGAGGAAGGTGAGGGGGCAACGGTATTGGTGATGTAGCAGAGGTGGTTGCTGATCAAATTGCCAAAACCCTCAATGCATCTACAATGTCTATACTAAACATCACTACACTAAAGGATGTACATTCATAGGGATCACAAGTGGTATAATAAATGCAACACAACATGAAGAACTGTTGGACTAAGTGGAAATTAGATAACTACTTTTAGATGTCTTTCATCTTCAAGATAATATTACTGCAACCTAGTTGGAGCTTTTAGAGACAAGAGGCAAAAACATCATCTTGGAAGGGAAACTCAAAATAGCCAAGGAGTTGAATGAATGCTTGGCTGCTAAAGTTACCAAATTAAGAGCCCAAATTACCAACCCTACATTTCTCAACCTAACATTGATAAAAGATGAAGCTCTTGAAAAACTTCACACTAGGCTGAAAGGGGTTGAGGGTGCGATAGAGATAGTCATGTTCTACCAATCCTTGGGAGAAACCACATAGCACAAAATTTAGAAGGCCTTGGATTAGACTCACTAGGAGAATGTACAATTGATCGTAGAGAACCATTACCTACAAAATGTTAATGAGAACAAAAAATAATTAACGAACTTCATCCATCAACAACAGGAGCAACTGGCCAAAGTGAATACAGACCTAAGGATATTGATAGCAAAAAATAGAAATCTCTCCATGGAGGAGGTCTGTGCCCTTCACCAAAAGACTATGATAAAGATGGTTGCTTGGAAATCAAAGGCTCTCAAATTTGAGAGAGTCAAGGATCATTACAGAGATCAGGTTGGTCTATAGAAAGAAGTAAATGAAAAATGAATCCAGTTGATGAAGGCAAAAATAAATGAAACCCTCCAAAAACTCTAGCAAGGAAGAGAATTGTGGCAATCCATCATTGATGGGATAGATGCCTACAAAAATGTGAAGATCTACATGAAGGAGCTACAGATTGAAGAGATGATGGAATACATAGAGCTTGTCAATATTTGATATGTCAATCTGGCCATGTTGACTACTAGACAACTACAATTAGAATTAGAGAAGAAAGTGGCTAGCTCATACTTGTTGTACAAGGCCAAGTTCAAGCATTACAAAGACACCAAGCAAAAGCTTAGGGTGGCAAATGTTGAACTTGAAGCTCTCAAGGGCAAATACACTAATCAAAGATCTACTACCAAGAAACTGGCTAGAAGGATGAATGACTACTAGGAGTTACAAAATGCAATTAGGATGTTCAATGTTGAATGCAAATAATTCACTGCCTGGTTTGTCAATACTAAGGAGTTATTCCCGGTAATGCCTTGTCCGTGGGATATCCCCACTACAACCCACATTGGTGATGCTATGTGGATTGTGAATGATCTCTGGAGTAAGGAGGAGAAGATGAAGGCATCACTAGATTCCTTTTGCCTTCCACTAGAGGTTACAACCATAGTAGGACAACCATAGCTACCTTGGCCACTGCATGTGCATGAAGTCAGCAAAGGTCCTTTAGAAACTTAGGAACCTCCACCACCTGGGACTGTCTAATTTTCTTCACTATCTTCATGCCATCAGAGGACATGCTATCCAATTATATGTAGTCATGTCATGGTGTTCAATTTTGTGTCATGAACACCACAAATTTTTGTAATGTGTTGATTTGTACACTCAGGCACTCAGTTTTGTTATGTTAATTTGTTATGACAAGAGTCAGTCAATAATCCCATACCTTTCCAATTTTGTAAAGGAACTCGAAGATGAATTTTCATAAATTCATGGGGCTATGATGAACATCAAAGTGTCATGTCAACAAGCCCCTGTTGATGTGGTCTTGTCGACGAGCCCCCGTTGACAAAAACCTGTTTATGTGGTGTTGCCCCGTCAACGAGGCCCCTTGGCCGCATCAATGTAACCCTGTAATAAAAATTATAAATACAGGCTCATAGTCATGTTTATGAAGAGTCAAGTCATAACTATAGTATAGCTCTTGCAGTTTTTCCATTTGAGAGTTAGAATATTTCTCTAAGTGCCTGCAACAGGAGTCAAAAAGTGTACGAATCTTTATTCAAGCACTGTTATACCTCAACCACACCAGTGTGTATGATAATAAATATGAGCCTTTTGATCAAACCTTGTAGCACTTAGAATAGATTAATAATTTATTTATGCATTTATTTTTTTCATTAAATATGTAATTAATTAAGATCAGTTAGACTTTAAGTAATTAGTTAATTGATTAAGCTAAATAGATTAAGCACATAAGTACAACCACTTCAAGTGTAAACACATATTCACTTGGTAATCCCAGAAGTGTTATTGCTTAGTTTGCCCAGTAGCATAGCACTTGCTAACCTAGCAATAGATACGTGGGTTTAGGACATGTATGAAAAGTGGGACCAGATGCTTATGTTAAAATTAGTTAGAGACTAGTTAAGTAGTTGAATTAAATTAGTTATTAAATTACTTCATATCTCTACTCCAAGTACCAAGGAACATAAAACATAAAATAATAAAAATCATATACCTCAATTACACTTAACCATACCTTTGTACATCACAAGTGTAATTAGGAAGACAACGAATGATCATTAGGGTGAGGTTCACTTCTTAGACAACTAGTGTACCAAAAGACATAGAGTCCACAGAATCCAACCGAATCCTGCATAAACACTTCATGTTCATATGGTTAAGTGCAGGGGTACCTTTCACCCTCATCACTTGTGTAACTCATTAGATGACAGGGCTACCAATCAAATTTTTTCTAACAAGTTGAGATTCATTAATCTTTCTTTTTGTGCTAAACTTAATTCAAGGTCAAGGTCACAGGTTGTTGAAAGTGTATGGAGCTCAGATTGAATAGGAAGTGTTGGTAATTTTTTATACACCAACTCATAGGAAGAATAGCCTATAGGAAGTTTCCATGTTGAGCGATAGGCCTAGAGGACATCGTTGAGTTTTGTGCTTTAGTCCCTCCTATATTTGCTAAAAATTCTTATTAGGATCTTTGTGATTTTCCTATTTGTAACCTCAACTTGACCATTAGCTTGGGGAGTGGTAGGGTGTTATTAGTTTATGTTCAACCCCCAAGCATTGCATAAGCTTCTGAAAGGTAGTGCCTGTAAAGTGGGTTCAATTGTCAGAAATCAATGCATGTGTCACATCAAACCTATTTACAACATTTTGTTGTATAAATCGAGCAACATTAGAAGATGTACAATCAGTGACGACTATCACTTCTACCCATTTCATATAATAGTCAATAGTGATTATGATGTATGCCTTTTCATTTGACATGGGAATGATGGGATCCATGAAATCAATGCCCCATATGTTAAAGGGTTCTAGTGGTAGGATCCACTGTTGAGGTCCCTTCATCCAAGCAGTAATTCCACCATCTCATTGGTAGCGCTCACAAGAGTGGACAAATTGATGAACATCCCTGAAGATTATTGGTCAATAATACCCTACAATCAGGATTTTCATGGGCATGCATCTTCCACCATAGTGGCCTCCACAAAGACCCTCATGAGTGTCTTGGAGAATGTGCAATTGATTAGCATTAAGGACATACTAACGAACTAGGCCATTAGTGCACACCTTGTAGAGATGTCCATTGATCTTCATGAAGCATTTTACCTAGTGAAGAAATTGTTGTTTCTTTCAGTGGTCCAACCCTTATGGCATCTTCTGAGTGAGAAGATAGATAAGAATGTCATTGTGCCAATGGGTAATTATTCTATTATAGCCCTGGCAAACAGAAGTTCATCAAAAAATAGATCAAATAATTCTTTGTTTTCCCATCACAACCGAGACAAGTGATTAGTGACCACATTCTTAGTTCCCTTTCAATCTACCATTGTAAGATTAAATTCCTATATGATCACTAGCCACCGTATGACACAAGGGCTCACCATTGGCTTATTCACAAAGAAATGAATGGAACTATGGTCTGTGTGCACAAACACTTTGTATCCAAGCACATAATGCCTAAAATTTTCTAGAGCAAACACCACTACCATCAATTCTTTTTTTGTGGTGGTGTAGTTCAATTGTGCACCCATAATGCTTTATCTTGCATAGTAGATGTAATATGGATGTTTCTTATTGTCCAACTACGTAACCATAGCTTCCAAGGCATAATTTGATGCATCTATCATAACATGAAATGGTTTAGACTAATCAGGTGCCTGTAGAATTGGAGTTTCTACAAGTTTCCCCTTCAGTTGTTGGAATGCTTTTTCACATTCCTTGGTCCAAAAAAATGTAGTATCTTTCTTTCTTAGCTCAACTAATGATTTTTTGATCTTAGAGAAATTCTCTATGAATCACCAGTAGTAGCCAATGTGTCCAAGGAATGACCAGACATCTTTTACAGTTTTTGGTTGGCAGGTAATTCTTTGGATGACCTTTATTTTTTTAAGGTCAACCTCAATTCCTGCTTATGAGATTTGGTTCCCCAATATAATGTCCTCCTAGATCATCAAATGACTCTTTTTCCAATTGAGCTATATGTTTGTTTCCACACATCTTTTTAGCACTTGCTCAAAGTTGTCCAAAGCTTTCTCGAATGTGGCACCATAAGTAAAGAAGTCATCCATAAAGACTTCTACTTCACTATTGATCTGATGTTGAAAGATGCTTAAGAACAAGCATTAAAATGTAGTAGCAACATTGCACAGACCAAAAGGCATCTTGCAATATGCAAAGGTCCCCTAAGGACTCGTGAATGTTGTTTTGGCCTGGTTCTTTAGTGCAATCTAGATTTGGTTATAGCCACTATAACCATCCAGGAAACTATAATAGCAATGCCCAGATATGATGTCCAACACCTGATCCACAAATGGCAATGGAAAATGATTCTTAAATGTTTCCATATTCAACAGTCAAAAATCAATATAGACCCACCACTTGCTACCTTTCTTTGGCACAATCACAAGTGGACTAACCCACTCACTATCCGCAATGGAATAAATCAACCCTACCTTAAGGAGTTGTTCAATTTCCTCCTTGATGATCTACTTTAATTTGGGGTTCATAACTTCTGTGGCTATCTCTTTAGCTTCATGGTCGGGTTAGTATAAATGCGATGCTAGCATATTCTAGGATCAATCCTTGTGAGTTCAAAATATGACCAAGTAAAGGCTATTAACCATTTTTCAACCACATTCAATAGCATTTTTTTTTGTTCAGGAGCAAGATTTGCATTGATTATTACTGGCTTTTCATTTTTTAAGAATACATATTTCATGCTAGAAAGTAGAGTTTTTAACTCAAGGGGCTCTTGTTTAAAATTTTTAGGAATTTCCAGCTCTCCCCAATAGATATCATCATTTGCATTATCAGAGAGTTGGTGATGAACTTGCTCTAGTTCATCCATGCCTGCAACATAAGCACATGTTAGGCTCTCAGTAGATTCCATGCAAAGTGTGATGCTTTCAGAATTAGTGGCCAACCATTGGGTACCCTCTTGTTTTGTGGTTGTTGCATATAGAAACCTTTGAATATTATCTTTAGCTATACATTGCTTGCATGCAAAAATGAATGTCTATTTCATGGACCAGAGTTTCTACATAGAATTTCACCCTCTATCACTGTACATAATGCAGGGAACTCACTTCTTCCAAATATTTTCAAATGTAATTTTCTTAAATATTTCCATGAAAAGATCTCTTATGCCCATTCTTACATCAAAAGTGCTAAGACATGGCCTTCCCATGATTATTGGGAAATCCCCTTTATAATTCTCAACCTTGATTACTAGGAAATCAACAGGATAAGACCACCCATAGACAATGGTCACAATGTCTTTCACCAGTCCCAATGAAATAGTAATGGATTGGTCTACCAATCCCAATTACATATTACACTTCTTGAGAGGTGGCAGGTCCTAGGAAGTATACATCTCATGAAAAATCAAATTCATACTAAAACCTGAATTAAGAAGAGCTTTACATGGTTCATTCTTAATAATCTATAAATAAATAAGGGGACTCCAATGATTAGCTAATTTGTTGGGAAGGTTCTCAGCACTAATTCAATCAAATACAACATGAGTGAGCATAATAGTATGGATCCAGGGTAGCATTTAGTTGAAGGGGACTTAAAGGAATTTGATATAGAGGGGAATGGAGAAGTAGGATTGCCAATCGCATGTGTAAAGTTTAAAAAAGTTGGTGGTTGGAACACTGAGGGGTTCACAGGCGCATACCCTAACCCCACCTTTGAACAAGGGCCTTATTGGAAAACAAAGGCAGAGTGCCCTAGATAGTCTTTTCGATCGAATAAGGACTTTGCTGACTGCAACCAGGGTATTGGGTGTAACTGAGGGTGGTGTAGTTAGCTGAAATGCAAATGCAAACAATGTGAAAAGATGCTAAGTGTTAAAGTAATGCTAAGTATAGAACGTAGAACAATGGTGTCAACCTACAAAGACTATTGCCTGAGCATATTACAACATGATGATGCATGAAAAAAATGTGAAAAGATGCAAGAAAAATACCAAAAATGCTAAAAATGAGAGAGAGAAATGGAACATCACCCCAAATGGGAGCGTAGTTAACTCCAAAAGTGTCTAAGAAGCTACACAGTGTACAACAAGCATAGTGGGAGCATAGTCACAATCTCAGTGGTGTCAAGCCATGAAGTCTGATGCTCACCATGATGAACCGTGCCTGCCATGTTGGCCACTACAGTGTACCGTTCAGTGTTCCATAGGGCTATAATAGGGCTGCAATGTACCATGTGATGCTGGGCTACAATGAGGCTACGATGTACTATGCAATGCAGGGCTACAATGGGGCTGCAGTGTAGCATGCAATGCAGCTATGCCTCTCTATCAGTGTGTTGTGATCTAGGTCTTGTTCACCCATAAAGCTAAGTGCCAAGATTGAAACACAATAAAATTTCAAGACCCTCTTTCTTCACTAGGGTCTTGGAATTTAGGCAAGGGCTTCAACAAGTGCAGCATCATGTTCATTGGGCAGGAAAGTGTAAACACCGAAGATAGACTATGCAGTTTGGCAAGTTTTCTACTTTAAGGACTGGCAAGCCCGATGGACTCTTCAGCTTACCCACCTAGACAATTCACCCAGCTCTCAGTCTAACCAGAAACTATGCTAGGAGTTGTCGATGGTGCTCAGGATGGGCAAAATAGTTCAGCAAGTTTTCTAGTGGAGAAGTCTGCTATGCTACGCTACATTGTGCAGCATAGCAAGCCTTCAAAAAATCAATCAAGTGTCTGAATACAAGTTTTAGCAAGATGTTCGTGCAAGGAAAAGTCAAAATTCAGTCAACACAGGATGCTACACTACATAGCGTAGCACAGCGTAGCAAGGGCAAAACATGCAAAGACTCCTCTAACAAGCTATTTTGGAAAAAGGATTGCATCTAATAGCGATGTGGCTTCAAAAACTAATCTATCTCAATTAGCTCTTGAACCACAGGCAAAGTTTTCTCTTGTGAAGCCCCGCAACTTTGACAAAAATGCATGTTACATTAGCTGCTATGCTATGTAGCGTAGCATAGCCTAGCAAAAATGCAAATCAATAAAGTGTTCCAAAGGTTGACCCGACGTGCGCCAAAGATTCCATCAAATGTTATTGACTCCAAAGAAAGTTTCCTATTCAAATTGGTGGCTATGCTGTGCTATGCTACATGGCATAGCACAGCATAGCAAGCAGCTATGCTACGATGATGTGCCATGCTACATAGTGTAGCAAGCAGCTACACTACGATGATGTGCTATGCTACATAGTGTAGCGTAGCGTAGTGAGCGGCTATGTCACTTCAATGTGCTAGACATGCATTGTTAGCACACTAGATTCCAACATCTCCAGTATCGACAACATGGTCACAGTGTAGCAAGTTCATGATCAGCATTGCACATCTACGCAGTATGAGCATGTCAACATCTCATGGGGTCCAGGACACATGGTACCTAAATCGCATTTTTCTCCTACTCCTGTCCTTATAAATACCCTGGCAAACAACACTCAAAGGGTTGGCTTTTTATGTTGGCTATCTTGCAGTTGGCTCTTTTGTTTGGCATTGACAAAGGGAAGTTGGCTTGTTAGCGTCTAGCACAATTGGCTTGTTGACATTTTGCTTTGGTTGGCTTTCCTGTTGGCTTACAAGTTTGCATTCAAGAGCATAGTTGGCATATTTTGAGCAACTTGGTTATTCTTGAACTCTCTGTGCACCTCTAGCATTGTATAATTTGTTATACATCCCTCAAACAAAGCAAAGAATTGAACCTGTGACCTTGCGGATGTGCATTTTCTTACCTGAGTTTATTCTATTATATTTTTATTTTTATCACTATTTGGCATCATTTCCTTCATTCCTGCATTTATTGATTATCGATTTTACCTTGTGTATTTTGCATTCAAAACAATGTTCATGTAAGGTTAAGTTAAATCGATTAAGTCCCTGTCTGATCAACTAGACCGTTCAGGGCACCCTGCTTCCATTTTATCTAGCATGGCCCTTGCACAGATCCTAGGTTAAACTGTTCACTCGGCATCTTCTCAGTGTTCCAGCCACCGATGTTTTTAGTCGCTACAGTTTTTGGCGCTAGAAGGAGGGCCTTTTGTTGCCCCTTTTTATGTCTCACGGGTAGTCTTGCACACTCTCTATATCCCGTCACTCATCAACGTAAACATGACACCCTTGTGGTTGTTTACACATCGGTGGTACAGGCTGGTCGCAACGACAGTTCCTTTCGAACCCTGCAAGATAAAAAGCCTCTGATATCCTCTCGATCTTTATTTTTTCTTGCTTGTAAACTAATTTTCAACCTCACAAAAATGATTTCCTAAATCACCGCTATTGCTACCTCAAACCTTGAGGTCCCTTTCTCGGTTCAGGGCACCACCAATGCCGAGCAACCGCCTAGCCCAATGCTAGGACCACGTCGATCTCTTAGGATCCAAAATTGATCACCTGAGAGCTTGGTACAACATACGGAACTTTACAATTTTCTCTATGCTAAGGTCCAGGAAAATATGCCCTTAGATG
This sequence comes from Gnetum montanum, assembly GCA_015680685.1. Taxonomy (NCBI): domain Eukaryota; kingdom Viridiplantae; phylum Streptophyta; class Gnetopsida; order Gnetales; family Gnetaceae; genus Gnetum; species Gnetum montanum. The sequence goes on from MNCI01021775.1 coordinate 280,483, forward strand.
CCCAAGAGCTCGAAGATAAATGTAACTTTGAGTTTCTTTACCACAATGGGAGGGAATTTGTCCCTACTCCCAATGTAGCCATCCCCCTGACAGAAATGTATTAATGGATCTTTGATCAGCTACTGCAAGTCAGTAGTCCTAGGGAGCGAGACACGATATCCCATCATGATGAGGCGTTTCAAGATAGACAAGAAGACTTGAATTCCTAGTCCGAGGGTGGGGGTCAAACTAACCATGCAACTATCCCTCCAACCGCATCCTTCTGGTCGAACCCACTCTTCACGACTACGTCCTTCATGATTACGTCTACCCCGTCACAAACCACAGTTTCATCAGCCATGGATAGCCATGCCATGCCCTCAGCATATCAACATGCTTACTCCATCTCGTTTCCAAGCACTATCCCTCCACAATCTGTTCCCCAACCCATCCCTTCATCGTACCAAGCACCGATCATGGCTACCATGCCTTATGTGCACACTGTACCCACGTACTAGTTGCATATATTCTATGCTTCCATTCCAACATCTACAACTATTCTGCCATCAATGGTGGGCCAACCCCCAGCCATGTGGTGGATCCCGTTCACTTCCCCCTAGTTTGCAACCTTCCCAAATATCGCACTACGCTCACCATCAAACGTACCAGGTCCCGCAAACGGTACAACCAAGATCGAGATTGTGGTCTGCCCGACCGACCACGCAAACGACCTATCCCATGGCACAACCAACGATCGTCGCTCCAACAACACCACCCACTAGGTGGTGGACAGCATAAGTAGCACCTTTCATAAGGGCCACCCCAACGGCACCACCTGTGAGCCAGGTCACTGCCCCTACCACCCCACCAATGGTGGCTGCCCCTACAGCTCCACAACCATCTGCATCATCCCCGGGGCTAGACCAAGCATTCCAGCTTATCCAAACCCTTACTAAAGAAATTAAGCGTCTGCAAGGTACCAGTTCTGATACAGTACAAGTCATGGATTTCTACCATGATGATCCCATCAGCCCAGTAGTCCCCATGCTAACATTACCCCTCAGGATGTCAATCCCCCCTTTACAAAATACAACGGGGAGGGTGACCCTAACTCGCATCTCGTGACATTTAGATCTAAGTCCCTTCTATTGCAACAATGGCTACACACCATCATCTGTGTCTTTGCTATGCCTCTGATAGGCAAGGCTTTGGACTGGTACTGCACACTCCCACGCTCTTCCATCTCAACCCTAGAGGAGCTACTGACTCAGTTCATAACTTGTTTCAAGTATAACCTAAGACCAGAGGTTACGCTGGATCAGTTAATGAGCATTAAGCAAGATCCATTGGAATCAGTCCAAAAGTTTATACAGTGGTGGAGCGCTACCCTGAATAAAATCCATGAGCCTATCACGGAGGCCCATCTGCTAACCATCTTTAAGGATGCAATGAATGACTTCATTAAGTCCAAACTATATTACCTCGCTCCACAAACTCTTAGTTGGGCTTTTGCCTAGACCAAGAGCATACAAGACGTGGCTGAGGCAAGTAAATATTTGGCCTATGTTGCATATAAGAACACTTATATCAAGAAGGACAAAGAGAAGGGCAAGGCTAAAATAGCCACAATGGTCATGGTGACAAACAAAGCCAAGCCCAACAACAACAACAACAAAAATACGACCATTATGCCAACTAACCCCACACCCAACCCAAACAACGCTGCTCAATCCTCCATGTCAGCACCCAAAGCACCCACTCCACCTGAGCCTAACTTTGAGCGTAAAGATCGCTCTAAGTACACCTTGCTACCTGTCAAGCCTTCAGAACTCCTGAAGCAATTGCTAGGGGAAGGGTATATTCAACACAAGCAAATGTTAGAGTAGGAAACCAAAAGGCATATATAGTACTATGAGCTCCTTAGGAACCCCTCCTTGGCCTTGCCCAACAAGCCCCTAGATCCTAAAAACTTCAGGCTCGAGCAGTTCTATGACTACCATCAACTTTGTGGTCATGATACAAATTACTGTTTAGTGTTAAAGGATGATATTCAATGAATGATTGATCAAGGGAAGTTGGTTCTAGATGAAAGCAACCTTGTGCACCCTGAGAGTCAATCTATGCACATTTACATAGATCCACTTAACACCAACAACGTTGGTTACATTATCAACACCATTGGCATAGACAGTAATCCCAAACTGCCTCAGCAACCGTTTATGATTCGTGTGCCTTAGCATAGTGCACCCACACCAACAGCAGCTAAAAAAATGCCGCAGCAACCGTTTATCCTAAAGTTCCCTCCTAAGACATTCGTCCCTGCACTTTCTATAAACAAGACTGCACCACTGCCCACACTAATGCCACACTCGACTACCCCTGCCCTGCATATGATGGCATCGTAGCCTTCTTGTCCAAGGAAACGACAAGAGCATTTGACAAGTGAAGCGACAATGGAACATACCACCCTAGGCCCCTCCAAGCCTACTCCCTTGTCCTCTGCATCTACGCCAACCTCATCACCAAAAGTTATCACTGCTACACGCGCGTGGTCATCGCCACCTTGCCCAAAAGGGTCCAACCCCAAACTCAAAACTGTTCCTCCTTGGGAAATTCGTCTCCTGGGACGAATGGAAGAGGAAAATGGTAGTAAATAACAAGAATGTGGACAAGACCTTTTAGGTGTTCTTACTCAAGTCAAGCAGGCTCTAAAATAAAAGAACATGACGTTGAGCCTGTACGACCTGATAATGACTTCCACCGCACACCATGAGGCTCTGTTCGCATGTTAATGGCAATACCAGTTGACGAAAACATGCTAGCAAAGGAGAAAAAAATTCATTCGGTTATGCTTCCTTCTACACCTAGAGAACCACTGCCATCCCAATTGACATTCTGTGATGACTCCATTACGGAAGACCCTGAAAAGGATCAGGTGACTATAGCGTCTCTATTCATCATAATTCGGGTCAGCCAACATAAGATCCAAAGAGTACCAACGTCATCTCGTTCCTGATAGTGGACAAGCTGGGTTTGGTAGATCAAATCAAACCCATGACAATGTCATGTATAAAGTCATTTAACGGGGCACAAGTCGTGGTGAAAGGCACTGTCCACATTGACTTTGTGGCAGAGGACCAGTTTTTCACGAATGCAACGTTTATCATGGTGGAAGAGATGCCCGAGTTTAACCTGATCCTAGGGAGGTCATGGTTAGTCCAAATTAGGACTGTCTCTTCACCCATACATCAGGAAATCCATCTACCCTATGCAGGCAGGGAGGTGGTGATCCATGATGACGAAGTGGAAACCCAGGCAATAAACAACATAGATATGGAAAAGGGTTCAGAGGTCATCACCTCTAAGAATTAGGCGCCTATCTCTGTCGACACTAATTATTTGACGAAAGAGCCAATTCAACATGTCGAGTCAGCAAACGAAACTACGTGGGCCGAGTTTCCTTTTCAAACGGAGGACGATGATGTAGAAGAATGCTACAGTAAAGCTTCTCGGCCTTACGTCTTACCAAATCCATGATGGATCAAAAAGCAGTTGCAAGGACGATTGTTACTTATATAGCGTAGCAACTCCAATGCTTCCTACCTGGCTAACGTCCATTATACATTTTTTTCTTGTTTGCTTCACATTCATTCATCCACGCCAAATGCCTAACTACTTCTTTTAAACCATTTACATATCCTCCGTTTACATCGTCCTCCAACCCGCTAAGGCCTAAAACTGGCAAAATCCTTTGTTTACATCGTCCTCTGACCCGCTAAGGCCTAAAATTGGCAAAATCCTCCAATTACATCATCCTATGGCCCGCTAAGGCCTAAAACTGGAAAAATTTTCCGATTTCATCACCCCGCGGCTCGCTAAGGCCTAAAACTAGCAAAATTCCTTGCCTCACATCTCCAATGGCCCAAAATGGCCTAAAACTAGCGATGGCCCAGAATGGCCTTAAACTACCATTACGGCATGCTAAGGCATAAAACTAGTGAAAATTTTTTTTTTACCACTACACGATGGCCCGAAATGGCCTAAAACTAAGGCAAAAAAAAAGATAAAAATGAATAACATACGTAGCACGCAAGCTAGAATAAAATGAATCTTGTCGTAATTCATCTTCCATTTAGAGTCTTAACTAAATAATGTTTAAAATATCCTTTCAAAAAAATATACAAATGAGATCCCTTGCTGTCATGCATCATCTTCTCCTACATCATCATTCCCGCCCTCAAAGGATCTTGCATCTTCATTTAGATTTTGTATCATAGAAATTAAAGTAGTCAGCTAGAGCCATAATAAAAACTAGAATAAAATAAATCACTGCATCGCAAAAGGTAACTAATCCTAGACGGCCCCATGTCTATCTCAGGGGGTATGCGATCCAAGCCAATCCCAAGGCATTACCAGACCTCCTTTTCAGTAATGTCCACCCAATACCTATCCCCCAAGTCAGCATCTTCTGCAACTTTCTCCTTCTCAACAGTCGTCCATCTAGGTGGCCCTGGAGAAAAGGAGGCAATGGTGGTCCCACCTGCAAGGAAACTCACTTCCTGTTCAAGGGATTTAGTGACCGTTAGTTGTTGCATGAACTTGTCATAAGCCCCAGAAGCACCAATAGCATTGAGAAACATTTCATGTGTATATAGCTTAATAGAAGCGTCCCAATACTGTTTACGATAAGTGGCATGTTCTAGTTTATACATGTGCTTATGGTTTTTCTGAGACTGCCCCCACTTGTAAACTCTTGCAGTATAATCTTTCTAGTCTTGGTTCTTTTGGGCCAACAAGTCCATCTGCATATTGTACCGCCTGAAATCCTCGGTCCCCGGCTGGAAGGAAACAGAGACCGTGGGATCGCAGGGCGTGCACAGAAGATCCTACCTTCGCCTGAGGGCGAGCTGGAATGCACGAAGGTAGAGTACCTTGGGTGGTCCGCATGTGGATCAGACAAGGATTTCCCCGAACGTATATCGAAGGTATTACAGAGTCAAAGTACAGTGCACCGGTCTAACACAGTTGTGATGGAACACAAGGTGGACGAAAAGCCCCGGTGGATGCAGGGATGACTCGGCTGGTTCACACGGTAGGCGGAGCATAGACACTGTGTGCACGGCATACAGGGCTTTCTAGCGTAAGAGGATTTTAGCTTTGGTGCGCAACGTAAATGTCTCTGGGATCCTCCAAGATGTTTTCCAACCGACCTGGATGAAGTGGAAAAGTGGGGTTTTTATACCGGTTGTTACGCTAGACTCAGGTTAGGAGACACGTGGCGTGTTGATCAGTTGCATACAATTTACAAATATACAACATATTACATCTGTTGGGCGTATACGCTAGGCGTATACACTGCATCATGCTGGCATACACGCTGGGCGTATACGTTAGATATGCTGGGTGTATGTGAACTTGGGTGGGGATGCTATGGACGTTGGGCATACACGCCGGGCGTGTACACTGATGGTTGCCGACTTGCTTCAATTCTTGCTCTTCAGTGCTATCTTCATTCTGTCTTTGGAGATTCCATGTCGGGTGTAAACATTTGTCGTACCCGCCAAGCGTACATGTGAGGCGTGTACATCGGGCATGTAAGTTGGATGTCTACGCTGGGCATATACGCTGTGGGTGTCGGGCATAGACGCTAGGCGTATACGCTGGTATTGCATACTTAGTGAAAACTAAGCGTTTTGATCCCCAAAGTTGCAATGTGTGACACCAAATGTAGCCGTGGTTGTCCATGGGTCCCAAGGACCTGCTTCTTGCTGGAGAAGTACCAAGCTCGAAATTTTGTGGTGTTTTATTGGCCCCTCTTTGTTGATGTTTGGAGGAATTGACCCAAGAAGCGTCGACAAAGAAGTGCAAAACAGCACAAGCAACTTGATATAGACTTTGTTCTTTGCCACTTGACTAGATGTCATCGCACCGTGTTCAGTAGTAAATGGGATCGAACAGTGAAAGTTGTAGTGGGTAGGAGGAAAGGGATTGTGGGGATTGGTACTGCGCAAGGAATTATGCTGGGGAAATGGGATGCTCGGGTGTGCGGCATGCTGATCCTCGTCAATAGCCATTGTTTAGCAGACTCGGAATTCAGACATGCAATGTGTGTCCTTTGGCGGAACAAGGCTCTTGGTTAGTGTTCAAGAGAACTTGTTGGCAAGACCAAAGCCACGGGAGGATGTGTTACACTCTTTGGAGGAACAGGGCCCTTGCTTAATGTTTAGGGGGGGCCTGTTGGCGGAGAGCCAAAGCCATGCAACTGGATGCTTCTTGACCATTTTGGACCTGAGTACTTGGTTTTGAGACAACTGCCTTCCTGCCTGGGGGCTTCTATGGGAAGTGCCAAGAGTCTCGCCCTTTGTTTTTTTTTGTATGGTTTGCATTGATCTTGTACTCATGCGCAGGTGCCAGGCCATGTGTTGCAACTGCTGTAACGTGTTGCAGTGTGCAACAGTGTGCTCAAGGTTTTGAATGTATTCGGTGTATCGGAGGTTGGTAAATAGATAGGGAATATACTGGGACGGGGAATGTACTAGTGAACGATTTGATTTAGTCCCGCCATGTGTGCTGTGAACATTGTCCCATCTTGCTGCTTGCGATGAGATGCATTCTTTTGCGAAAGCCTTAGGGTGTCATCCTGCAAACACAACTCCAAGGAGACAAGAAAACCATAGGTGAATAAGCAAGCTCATATTTGAATGGCTGTAGATGGAACAAAAATACTGGAGGAGATTCTGAGCACTGTGTATGAATGTCGGCGACGTTGATGAGATTGTGTGCCAGTGAGCGATGCAGTGATTCTGATGAATGAGTGTGGCTGTGGAGTGAAGAGCCGGAGATGAACGTGCCAGTTTATAGTCTTAGGGGACTATCATGGGTTAGTTTTATGTCGTAACCCATTGGACATTGCCTGTTTAGCGTCGTGGCGGACGTTACGTTGCCAGTTTCTAGTCTTAGCGGACCATGTAGAGGTAAGCTAATTTATAGTCTTAGCGGACTCTGATGGTTGTGACGGTGGAAGTTTACTGTCATGCCGGATGGGTGCTAGTTTATCGTCATTACGGACACTGTGGGGTATCAGTTTATTGTCACAATGCCAGGACAGTTGTGGTGTCAGTTTTAAGTCGTAACCCAGGACTGTTCTGTGGTATCAGTTTACCGTCATGATTCCAGGACGGGCTGTGGTATCAGTTTATAATCATGATTCCAGGACTTGCACGTACCTTAGCTTGTACTCAAATGTAAAACGATTTTAGAAACACATGATTGGTTGGATTGGCAAGCTCGTTTCCTTCCATGTCAGCTAGCTTGAATGCTCCATTGTCAAATGCTTTAGTGACCAAGTAAGGCCCTTCCCAGTTGGCTGAGAATTTTTCCAGGTGTTCCCGAACAGCCTTAAGTACAAGGTCACCTTCTTTGATAGGGTGCTTGTTGATGTTATGTTGATGTCGTTGCCATTTTTGTTTTTGGTACCATTCGATTTGGTCAAGTGCACGTCTGCGTTCCTCTTCCACCGAGTCCAGGTCAATGATGCGTAGATCATTGTTCTGCCCGTCATTGAGGAGTCCGGAGAGTGTGATCCTTAAAGATGGTACCTGTAATTCCAAAGGTAAAACAGCTTCTGAACCATAAACAAGACTGTATGGTGTTTTACCTGTTGAAGTTCGGTGCGTAGTACGGTATGCCCACAATGCGTATACCAATTGCTCATGCCATTTTCTTTTGCTCTGGGTAAGCATTTTCTTAAGTATTGCAATAATCGTCTTGTTTGTTGCTTCCACTTGTCCATTGCTCTGAGGGTAGTAAGGGGATGAAAATGAGTGTTTTATCCCCAGGAGTTCACAAAAGGTTTGGGTTTCGGCACTGCTAAATTGTGGCCCGTTATTAGTGATGATTGTCATGGGAATGCCGAAACGGGTTACAATGTTTTCAAGGATGAAATTACACACATGTTTAGAAGTGATTTTGCGAAGGGGAGCAGCTTCTACCCACTTCGTAAAATATTCAATGGCGATTATGATGAAACTATGCCCTACAGAAGATGAGGGTGTTATTGGGCTGATAAGGTCCAATCCCCACTTTTGAAAGGGCCATGTGATTTGCGTTGTATGCAACTCATTTGGTGGAACATGCATTAGATTGTTGTGTTTTTGACAAGTATTGCATGTTCTAACCTTGGAGAGACAGTCACACTCCATGTGCGGCCAATAGTAGCCTAAGCATCTGATTTTCGTTGCCATGGCTTTTGGTGCTATGTGTCCTCCGCATAGTCCCTCATGTACCTGATCGACAATGGTTTGGGCATCGATACTATTGACGCATGTTAGCAATATGCCTTCGTAGGATTGACGACACAGTATGTCTCCTACCAGGGTATACTGCTTAGAACGTTTGCGCACTATGTCTTTCTGTGCATTTGTTAGATTTTATGGTGTTTCGCCACGTAGAAGGTATTCTTTTATGTCATCGTACCATTCTACTGCGTGTGTTGTACTAACAGATGCAATTGGCAATGTGTCAGGAGTATCGGTTATCGATTTGGCACAATTGATTACGGAGCTTGGTAACGTGTGAAACATGTTTGGCGATATGTTTAATGCTAACGTGGCTAACGCGTCTGCGATGGTGTTATCATTTCTAGAGACGTGTTGTACCTTGATGTTTTCGAATCACCTCATTAGGTGTTTTTCCAAGTCACAATATGGTTGTAGCTGTTGAGCTTTGCATGTATAGACGTCTGTGACTTGGTTTAGGACTATTTGCGAGTCTCCTCTGACTACGAGCCGTGTGATGTCTGAAGCTAGTGCTACCGTGAGGCCTCTAAGGAGACCTTCATACTCCGCTATGTTATTCGTACAATGAAAGTCGAAACAATAAGCAAAGGGTCGGATCTCCCCAAAGGGATAGGTGATGACAGCGGCTGCACTTCCTCCTCGAGAGGTGGAGGCTCCATCAAAGTTTAAAATAGCATCGTAGTCGTTGGGCACTATGTCTAGGGCACTTATATCCTCATCTGGGAACTCTGGCTCTATAGTCGCTTGATCACGTGTTGGTGATGTGGCCATTTGGTTTGCTATGGCTTGACCATTGACTGATGATTGCGCTATGTAGTACAGGTCAAACTCGGCTATCATGGCTTTCCACCGGGCTATTCGACTTGTTTCGTAAATGTTCCCTGTTATGGCTCTTAGTACATTGTCCTTGCAAATTATGTACACTGGTTACGGAAGAGGTAATGTCGCCATTTTCTTAAAGAAAAGACGAAAGCTAAACATGACCTCTCCACGTCGTTGTACTTTTTCTCATGGGCAACTAATGCGTGGCTCAAGTAATATACAGGGACTTCGGTTCCGTCATCTCATTTTTGGCAAAGCATAGACGCGATTGACGATTCCGAAGTGGCAAGGTAGATGTAGAATGGTTTATCGTTTTGTGGTGGATAAACTGTGGGTAGCCAAGCAAGTGCTGTTTTAATGTTGTCGAATGCTTCTTGACACTGTGAAGTCCATTCAAAATGGACGTTTTTGCGTAGCAGGTGGTTCATAGGTTTTAGTTTGTCCGTCAGTTTTTCTATGAAGCGCCTGATAAACTGCAATCTACCTTGTAGACCTCAAAGTTCGGTAAGATTACCTGGTGGTTTCAGATTTGTTATGGCCTTAACCTTATCGGGGTCCACTCGTATCCCTGCTTCTGATGCTATAAATTTGAGCATTTTACCTATTTTGATGCCGAAGACACATTTTGCCAGGTTAAGTCTTAGTTCATACTTTAAACAACGCTTTAAGACGAAGTCGAGGTCTTGTACATGTTGTTCCTCCGTTTTCGACTTAACCACAATGTCATCCACGTAATCGTTAAGTGAATGTAATATGTAATCGCTAAAGATAAATGTCATTGCTCTTTGATACGTGGCCCCAGTGTTCTTGAGACCAAAGGGCATCATTTTGTAACAAAAGGTTCCCCATGGTGTCATAAAGGTTGTCCGAAGCTGATGCTCCGGGTTGATTCGTATTTGATTATATCCTAAGAAGCCATCCATAATCGACTGCCCGAATGAAACCAGCTTGATAAAGCTTGGTGATCTCATTACGAACTGCCAATGCCACCTCGGGCTTAACCTTTCGTGCCTTTTGTTTTACCGGTCTCAACTTCAGGTCAAGAATAATATTGTGTTGGACAATTCTAGGGTCTAACCCGGGCATGTCCGTATAGGACCAAGCGAAGGCTTTCATATTTTCCCTAAGCACATTCTCGATGTCTTTGGCCAATGGCAGTTGTAATAAGGTGCTCAATTTTAAAATTTTAGTTTCCCCATCAGGCATGACGATGGGAGTTTCGGCCAACGGGTCTTCGGTGATATTCTCGGCTTCTATGTCCAGGAATTTTGTCATGCCTTTGTAATCGTCTATTACTTGCTATGTTGAGGCTATGACTACATCGTCCGTTGGTGAACTCAAGTTGATGAGATTTATGTTAATGTCTCGTGCAATTTTTCCATATGATCCGTCAATGATTAACGGTGCGGTTAAGTGCTGGCAGTCCATTGAGCCTGCTCCTGCCAATAAACAGAGAGCTGAATAAGAGAAAGGGGAAACGTTCTATGCCTTTTGGCAATTTTAAACGGTGTGTACATGCATAATGGTGGATTATCGTCACACCGGGACGTACGGCAGTTTAAGGCCTTACCGAGCCGCAAGTGGCAGTTTAAGGCCTTACCGGGCTGTAAGTGGCAATTTAAGGCCATACCGGGCCTTAGTGGTAGTTTAAGGCCGTAACGGGCCTGAATGGGTTTACACTAGAATGTTCAACGTAAACTTGTGAAATGGGGTCCACGGGGGAACCAAGACGTAATAATCTCTACTTTTAATAATTTTTATTATTTTTTTCGGGCAAATTTTAGCGAAAAATGAGGAAAAAAGGCACGAAATGGCAAAAAGGAGTGACGGCGGTGTAAACGGCGACGTCAGCGTCAGCAGAGCGCTATATAAAGAAAAGGAGGGTTTCATTTGTTTTTTACTTTGAATCGTGAGCGTAAGCGATGGGGCGTAAACTGTGAAAGCGTAAGCGTAAGTGTAAACTTGCTCGTGAGCGTAGACGTCGAAGCGTAACCCTTAGCGTAGATGGCCGACACTAAACCCCAGCGTAGACGCAGAGTGTAGAATTTTAGGCACCAGCGTAGACAGTCTTTCTCAGTGTAAACTTGTGCGATCAGCGTGGAGGAGGCCGAGATGGGCAAAGGAAAAGAAGTGGAAGGCCAGGGGAGGAAGGGTCCCGATTTTACCTTTGTGGAGGAGACTAAAGCCATGCTGCAGGGCTTGCCTAGGCCAAATATCTCGTCGTGGCCTATGACATTGCACAGGTAGGCTCTGATCCCTGCCTCTGTCATTATTTTTTGGTTTCCCTTTTTCGGCGTAGACAGTCTCAGCGTATATGCCGAGCATAGGGGCTTTTGGCGTAGAGGGTTTTCGGCGTATACACCGAGCGTAATTTCATAGCGTGAAGTCAGATTTGCATAAATTGTCAAGGCGTAATCAGTTTTATTAGCGTAAATAATTTTCCTGCACTATTATGTCCGCGTAAGCCACGACGTCATGAGTTCTCTATGTGCAAAGTTTGTCAGCGTGATTTGTTTGTTTTATCAGCGTAAACTCTGTTTATTGTGACAGCGTATACACCAAGGGTTTGTTCAGCGTATATGCTGTGTGTGCGCAGTTGTTTTTGCAGCATATATTTATTTTTCCTGTTTCTAGCATAAACTTGTTTGTTCCGTGCCGGCGTAGACTACTTACGCTGAAAGCGAACTTGGGCGTATGCGCCGAGGGTTTCTGGGGCGTATACGCTGATCGCAAGAAGTTCGGGCAACAGCGTGGAACAGTTCATTGTCGGCGTATACGCTGAGTTAGGCAGCGTATACGCTTAGTGTACAACGTATACGCTGAGTTTAAGCTACGTATTACGCTAAGTGTAAACAGTTTCACCGGCGTATACGCTGAGTATAAACAGTTAGTAAAATTTTTTCAGATTTTAAGCGTCGATTTGTGATGTAAACTTTCACTTTTTGGGCTGTTTCGAAGCATGGCTAATTTATCGTGGTGTCTTGATTACTTGCAGGGATAGTAAGCGCTTCCTCCTCGTCATTGAGGTTGTCGGGGTCTTAGCATGGGTTGGCCCCGTTGAGGCTGGGGAGGCTCCCTCGGATCTAACCGTGGATGACGACGGGGTTTGGTTTAGGAAAGGCGCATGTGGATTTCTAGCCTTCCTGTTAGACAATTTCGAGGTGGCTATCTGGTCGAATTTTAACGAGGTGATTGCATGGAGCGTGCTTGAGGAAATGCTGCTGGGAGCTGCAGAGGGTGTCATGGTCTTCATGGAAGACATTGACAAGGGGTCGTTTGTTAACGAGGATGGTTCTACCCGCGGGCCTCGGTCTACATGCCCGTTAACGCGCATGTGGGCACTATTGCCACGAGGGTTAGACTACCTCAACAATACTCTATTCATAGCTGCCCGTGCGCACATGATATTCCAGAATCCTCCCGGCACAGTGTACTGAGTGGGCAGGTAGGATTATTTAAATTTATCGTTTCCTTTCGCCGTTTAGTGTTTGTTTCTTGTTTTGACATATATTTGTTTACAGGCCGAAGGTCAACCCAGATGGGACATACTTTGAGGATGAAGGACTAGCCCTTGCTCACACTGCCCTGGAGGCATTCATGACAGGCCCCATCCTTCGTGGGATCGTACTGAGTCAAACGAAGGAAGCGATCGTCCATTTTCATAAGCAGTTCTCCAGAGCATTCGCGATGTGCAAAGGTTGTGGGTGGCTTCATGAAGACTGGTCAGACAACGGGCCAGTCTTTCCTCGTGACTTTGGCAGCACATCTAAATCCACCACTAACAGTAAGTGATAACATTTCCTAGATATGTTAGTGGGTTTGTCCAACTGTTTTGAGTTACGCTGATACAACCATTTTAAATTGCTTTTACAGTTGATGCACCTCCTAGTGAGGATCCAGTGACAACTGGACGAACCGAGACTACCTTGTCGATGAAGTTCGGGGGGGTGACTAAGGATCAGAAGTGGTTGCGTAGTCACGCTCCTCCGTCCATCGTTCGTTGCCTGGATGATGTCAGCCTCATGGAGCTTTTTATGACCTCGAGTCCTGACGTATCCATGGGGGAGATGATTGGAATCGTGGATTCTTTTAATGAGTCTGTCTCATACTACAACACCCGGATTAAGGGTGTCAAGGTAGTTTTTCATCTATCGCCTGAGTTCTTTTCAAACTTATTTGGCGTACCGGCAGATGGCTTAAATGTAGTATTAGACAGAGCTCATAAAGAGCTCCAGACAATCCGTGAGTTGGAAGATTAGCTAGGCATGGCCAAGGGTGCCAAGGGATTCCCAATGTAGGGGAAGGCAAAAGTTGTGGAAGTGAATGAATTATATCCCCTGTTCAGAGCATGGGTATTCCCTAAAACTCTTTCTCAGGTAAAGTGTCTTAGGGTTGAGGCTGTTCGTGTCATGCGAAATGTCTTGGAAACGGGCATGCGATATAACTGGGCACGGTTTTTGCTGTTGGGCATGCACAAGGAGATAGTGCAGTTGCGTTCGAATGTCGAGACGCAATCCCACTTTACCTTTGCGTTCTTTGTCGGTTATCTTCATCGTTTTGCCGAGTTCCTAGTAGTTCATGCAGACAACAAGTTTGTTCTGCGGGATTGGGGTCAACTATCCCACCCGTGGATCAATCATTTTTTTGAGACAACAAAATCCCAAGATGCACCTGAAGGCATTGATGAATCCGTTTCTATTACTACAAGGGGATCATCTGACGCTTCAATCCACACACGTGATAGTTTGGGATTGGAGCCAGATGACGTACCCTACATTGCTAGAAGGGCAGAACGGGTTATCAAGGAGACCGTTGGCCAAGCCAAGTCAAAGCTAAAGAGGCTTGAACACATGACTGAGGAAGTCTCCGGTGTGAACCAGCCACGCGTGAAGCGCATACGCTTCAAGATGCCTAGTAAGCGGACCTCGCCTGCTTATTGTTTTATCGTTTTCTCTTTGTTTATGACTTTTACTTCAATCGCTTACGTGTCTTTGATGTTTTTGGCTTGATTTTAAAAATAGTGAGGAAACAGGCTTTAGAGACTATCACCGAGGAGGAGGAGACCAACACGGAGAAGAATAACGAGGAGGAACATACAGAGAAGAGCCAGGGCAGAGGAACGGAGGAGTTAAAGGAAAATACTACTGAAACTGAACCGTTGGACGATCAGGACGCTGTCAACCAAATGTTCAGCAGCTTCTTTAAGGGAAATCTGGATTTGGGCGACCCCCCAGAGGTTGACAAGGATCATGGTACGTTTTCCCTTTTATTTTTTCTTGAATTATTTGATCAATTGTCAATCCATGGTATTTTATTTTTGTATTTTTATCTTGTTTAGATGAAGGCAGCGAGACCAGGACGGTGTGGTTGGACGTACCCATGAAGACGGTTCCCCCGGAGAGGACCGTTGAGGTTAGTTCATCCCGTACCCATGAGCCATTTACTTGGTCTGAAATGCCAAGTAATATGGATTTTGTGGCTGGAATCGCGGAGGAAGTTGTTGAACGGATCCAGGAAGCCCACCCTGACATAGGTACAAATCATTTAGAGGTTTGGAATTTCACATCTTGTTTATATTGTCCTAATATTTTTATTTTTCGCGTGTAGGCACTAAATTAAGATGGGATCCCTCTGAAAGCATTAGCATAAAAAGTTTAACCACACTTTCCCCAGAAGTAGAACAGGTGCCAAGCCTTGTTTACGATAGAGTTGCAGAAGGCTTTGTGCACAACGCTAAGTCGTTATGGACCTGTAGGCGTTCTGTTGAGCAATTGTGGCTACAAATTCAGGCAAAAGAGAAGGAAGTCTCTGAATTGTTAGTGGAACGTGACGATCTGAAGGCTCGGTATGAGTTTGCCACTGCCAGACTAAGTGGCGATTGCTCCTGGCGAACGTCAGAGGTTACATACACCAGATATTGGAATCTGCTGAATCGTCATGCATCATTGACTCAGAGAATGGCAGAGCGCAAAGCCCAAATTGATCTCCTGAACCTTAAATGTCAAGATTGGAAAGCCTTCGCTTCCAAGGTTCGTAAGTGGGGTCAGGATGAGAAAAATCACAAACACTACTACAAGAAGTCATTAAAAGAGGTGTCTATTGAAAAGCGCCAACTAGAGATGTTTGTGGAGGGTTTGGGTTTGTGTTCTGCCTTTGATACTTTTGCTCAAAATACAACTGTGGAAATGGAGTCGCCTACAAGGGTGATCACAACTACTTCTAGGGAAGTGTCGGTGGGTGAGTTCCCTCTGAAACGTCCTACCTGGTCAGCTGTCAACAAAGGAAAAACTTTGGCAGACGTCGACTTGGGTCTTGATGGGACAGATTGGGCCAACGTTTCAGAAGAAGAAATCCTTCGTTGGTTGGAATTCAGCTTAGAGGGATCTCCTATGGTCAACGTTCTATCCTTATGAAATTAATTCATTGAATAATGTTTAAAATTTTGACATTCGCTTATTCTTATGTTGGTTGTTTCTTTTGGTATTTTCAGGATGAAGGTGGTGATGATGCCCAAGAAGCTGGCCCCAGTGGAGTAGGGGCCCTTGATGCTGGTGAATTTAAGGGGGATGACCCTCCCGTCCTAGCTATGTAGCGTTTTAATTTTTAAGTTTTTATTATTTTTTTGACTCAGACTTATATGGGATTTGTAGCTTGAAAGTTTTGAGATGGACGAAAACAGTTGATACTTGTAATTGCACAACTTGGCATGTAAGAAATTTTTGTTGATTTTGTGTTTAACTGTAAACACGACACAGAAATGTAAAATGTTTTGGTTCATTTTCTGTTTTAAGTGCAATGCGGAAATGTAATTATAAAAGATAAACGAAAACCAAGTGCTAGTTTATGGCCATTTCGGGCCCCATGCGTAGTTTATGGCCATTTCGGGCCCCAGTGTAATCAGGAAATATTTTGAAGGATGCGGATAGGTTTCTCGGTCGACTGATCATTACTGATTGTGGTTAGTTTTACGTCTTTGCGGACATGGTAGTTTAATGTCTTTCCGGACTAGGAGTGTAGCTTAATAATAATTAAATTTTTTTTGTTTCCTTTTCGATTTATCGTAGTTTAGTGTCATTTCGGACGAGTTGTAGTTTAACGTCGTTTCGGACATGTTATAGTTTAACGTCATTTCGGACTGGGAGAGATGGTATTATTTGAGTAATTTTTTAATTTTCTTCTTTTTAATGTTAGGTGATATGTCAACAGGTATGATTCTATGTTCGGCGTCCCCTTCGCTGATTACGTTGAATGGTAACTCGGTCCAAGGGACGTCTGATGGAGTGGTTCCTGTGTCAGTGTTATCAGATGTTTCGGCGTTTGTTATGAGTTCTGTGTTAGTTTCTAATTGAGAATCCGTATGCACAGTGTCGGACACAGGTGTTTCTGTTTTAGGAGGCTCTTGTTCTATGTTCGAAGGCTTATTGCCTACCAGTGGGTGCGCATTTTTATTGTTTCGTTTAGGCTCTTCAAGCTCGACCTCCGAGCCTTGGTCCATGTCCATGTGTGTTGAAATGATAGGAGTGGCTGCTTCTCCGTGTATGATGATTTCACCGCCTTCATAAGGCAGGTGAATTTCTTGGTGTATAGGGGAGGAGACAACTCTGAGTTGGGCCAACTAGGGCCTTCCCAATATTAGGTTGAATCCTGGCATCTCATCGACCACTAGGAAGTCGGCAGATGTAGGGAATTGATCTCCCGCTATGAAATCTAAGGTGATTGTGCCTTTTCCCATTACACATGACCCGCTGAATGACTTTAAACATGTAGTTGTGGTTAGTTTAATTAATTCAGTGAGCCCCAATTGTTCAATGATGGGGTATGGCACAACGTTTGTTGCGGCTCCATCGTCTACGTGGACCCTATGTATTTTGAACTGGTTTATCCGTATCGTTATGAACATGGGGGCTATTGTTATCTCCCCTGTTTTCTTGTCTACCTTGATGTTGTCGTTGTGGAAACTTAATGGTTTAGGAGTTGTCCCGTGAGGCGAGTACATCACCGCATGAATGGAGGGTTCATTTGGGGGCAAATCCTCGCTTACCGGGATTGACGTTAACATACGTACCAAAGCTTCTCGATGTGTTTGGGATGTTAGAACTAAGTCGTACAATTTTAGTGAAGTTTTCTTTTGTTTCAGTGCTTGGGTGACTTGTGTCAAGGCGGTGGCGAAATCTCTACTATTGGGGGCGTTTTTATCAGCGATGACTGGATCCATTGGGCCCAACAGTTTTATTTCACGTTTTGTCGATTTGTCATTCTTTTTCGGAACTATCGTTTTAGGTGGTTCATGTTTTTCAGATGATTCACCTTCGTTGCCCGTGTTCAGTTGGTTGTTAGATGACGACATGGGTACAGAGTTAAGCGGAGTGGGCTTAGGTGGCCCCACAGCCAGCCATTGGCGTTCCTTCTCCACACGTTCACGCGTAAGCCTATCTGCTAGGCGTTCTCGTGTGTGGCGTGGAGGTGGGACTTGTCTTGGCACCTTGGGTTGCCCTGGGACTTTTACCACATATGGAGCTAGGCAGGATTGCGGTTGTACCGTCAGCTGTGATTGGTTAGAAGGCTGACCAGGGACCCTAATGACGTAGGGGCTGGGTTTGCCTTGCGCTTGTGAGGTGGAGGCTCGGTAATCATTAGGATTTTTGGGTATCCTAACAACATAGGGGGTTGGTTTTGGCGGAGGTTGGACCTCCGCTGTTGTGACCGCGGGCGGTACTCGAACTACGTTAGGGGTAGGCCGAGTATGAGGGGTTTGGTGCATTTGAGGGCATGGCGGGAGGGACACGCACTACGTATGGTTTTTTACGCGTCATGATGTTGGATGTGGGTATGGCCGAGGGTACTCGGACGACGTATGGTTGCTGCGGGGCACGTGGTGGTTGAGGCGCAGACGTGGACACAGCGGGAGGAATCTAAACTATGAATGGCCTTTTAGGAGTTTCCTGTTTATGCTCGGGGTAGACAGTGTTGATGTTGAGTATCTCGGAATCATCATCGAAGCAGATTGTATTAATGATGTATGGCACCTCTTTGGTGTTCAGGGGATCTTTATACACCCCCATGGCTTGATTCTGCGGTTGGATCGGGTTGGCCGTGTCAAAAGTGATTTGGCCTTCATCGATCATTCGCTGAATATCCTGCTTCAAGGTGCAACAGTAATCCGTACCGTGCCCGTTGCATTGATGGTAATCGCAAAAGCAATCCATTCTAAAACCTTTGGGTATGGGAGGCTCATCCGGTGTCGCTAGGCTTGGGTTCTGTACGAGTTGATAGAACCAGTCGTGTCTCTGGATGGCCGCAGGGGATAACTATTTATGTTTCATTAGCCCATCCTTCAGGAGTTCATCAAAGAGCTGGGATGGCTTCATTGGCAGAGGCGTGTATTGAGAGGGTTCTTTACTCTCGAAATTTCACGTACGGTTTGTTGGGTTCTGTTGCGATGATGATTCTTACTCGGTTGGGGGAGTTGGTTTATTGTAGTTAGTAGGGGTTACAGGTGGTTTGTTTTGTTGTTGCGCCCCCGCGATCGCTGCTATAGTTGCCTTAGCCTTCTCTTTATCTTTTTTGGTGTGTTGGTTCTTAAAGGATAGGTATGCAGGGTCATGGCTGTTTTGGGCCGCTTCTTCTATGTTTTTAATTTGTACAAATGCTTGGTTTAGATTACGTGCGTTAAGGTAGTATAGCTTGGATTTAAAAAAATCGTTAATGGTCCCTTTTAGAATAGTAAGCTGGTAGGTTTGGGAGATTGGCTCATGCAACTCGTTAAGGGCGGCGCTCCACCTCTGAATAAATTTCTGTACAGGTTCAAGCGGTGCTTGCTTGACCTGTATGAGGCTATCCAGGGTGGCCTCAGGTTTCAAGTTGTACTTGAACCGAGTCACGAACTGGTGTAACAATTCCTCCAAGGAGGAGATGGAATTCCTCAGCAGGGCCCGATACCAGTCAAGTGCTCTCCCTGCAAGGGACATGGGGAACACTCGGAGAATGGCATAGGGCCATGCCTAGAGTAGCGCGCATTCTAGCCTAAACGTTATGAGATGTGCATTGGGGTCTGTCTCCCCGTTATACTTGGTTAGTGTTGGTAAAGAGACACCTTTGAGCAAAGTTAAGGGTGGGATAGAAGAGCTGATGGGGTCATCTTGGTAGAAGTCCACTACCTTCAACTCCCCATCGGCGGCTGTTTTGAGGCGTTTCACCTCGTCACTTAATTCTTGTATCATTTTTTTGGCATCTGCCCAATCTTGGGCACTCGGTAACATGGCAGCTTGAGGTTGTGGTATATTGTACGAGTTAGACTGTTGGACAGTGGGTTGAAAGGCGGAAAGTTGTGCGGCCGGGGGTTGTACTTGTGGCACGTGATAGGGGAAAGGCTGTGGTTGCTATGGTTGCTGTTGTACTGGGGGAACGTTGGCTGGTTGAACCATATGGGGTGGTATGTTATAGTGAGAAGGTTGATGTTGTTGTGGTTGAGTGCCCATCGCTGCCTGTTGTCCAGCCACGTTTTGTGGATGGACCCCCTGTTGGGTTACGGCAATAGAAGGGGCTGCATGCGTTTGAATGTGCAGGATGTAGTGAGCAGATGTGGATGCTGGTATCACGTGTGGCATCCCTATCACTCCCACGCTATCGTGAGGGGGCAGTGCTTGTGAGGACGAGCTTGCAGCTGCAGCGGGGATGATTGCGAGAGGGAGTGTGTTAGGTTGAGGGTCATTTGAGGGAGGAACATGCACTAGCGTTGATGTTTCCAACGGCGGTACTTGGGCCTGGGTGAACCTAAGGGGTTGGAGGGGCATGATCTCCCCTGTGTCTGGATGAAAAATAGGGTTGATATGGTTTTGCGGACTGAGGGTGTGATAGGAGTCCTCGTGCTCTGATTGGGCAGCGAATTCGTCCTCTTCTTCCAGTTGGGGGTCTGCCGCAGGCTGATCCAATGAGTGGTGCCTGTGCAGGAGGAGCTGTGTGACGAGCTCCGAGTACTGCTCTGGAACGGGGATTACATCATACGGGGAAGGGATGAACTCGCGTCCCCCCTGTAAAAGAGTTCGAACTGCCTCTTTACTTCCATTTGATCCACAGCCAGGCCGTCTTGTATCTTGATACATATGAAGTTATACTGGTCCTGGGTTATAATGTTGGAGGCTGGGTTCCTCCCTTGTAACCTTAAGGATCGGCGAGGCCCCGCTGTGGGTTGTACCCTTGGGTGTTGCGCGACAGGCTGTTGGACAGCCATGGTGCCCACGACGTTGGTTACTTGAGCGGTTGTAGCGGTGGTGTTTACGGGGTTCATGATGACTAGTTGAGAGTATGACATGGGGTAGAGGAGCAAAATTAGTTTGGTACCACGTAAATTGAGTGGCAAAGTGTAGCGTATACTCTTCAACTTTCAGCGTATAGCGTCAACGTAGACAGCGTATACGCTAGGCAGCGTATACAGCTTCGCGGTGCAGCGTAAAACAGGATAGAGCATAAAATAGAGTACAACGTAAAACAACGCACAGCGTAAAATAAGGCATAGCGTAAAACAAATCACAGCCTAAGACAGAGCACAGCATAAAACAGGATAGCGCATAAAACAAGGCACGACGTAAAACAAGGCACAGCATAAGACAGAGCACAGCGTAAAACAGGATAGAGCGTAAAACAAGGCACGTCATAAAATAGAGTATTGGCGTAGAGAATGCAGCGTATGGTTTTCTGGTTAGGTTTTAACAGGGACAGCGTAAACACTGAACAGCGTAGACGCTGGACAGTTTGCAGGCTGAGTTTTCAGACCAGGCTGCGTAGACGCTGGGGTTTCTGTGGACAAAGTCCACACGAAGTTGGCAGTGTAGACGTTGAAAGACTTGCAGGGGGTGAGTCTTGAACAGGGTAGTGAGAACGCTGATGAGCGTAGATGCTGGGGAGTGTACAGGCAAGGTTTTAGGTGGAGGCCCTCCTTCTAGCACCAATTTCTGTACCGTCTGAAATCGTCGGTCCCTGGCTGGAAGGAAACAGAGACCGTGGGATCGCAGGGCATGCATAGAAGATCCTACCTTTGCCTGAGGGCGAGCTGAAATGCACAAAGGTAGAGTACCTTGGGTGGTCCACACGCAGATCAGACAAGGATTTCCCCGAACGTATATCGAAGTGCTATACGCTGGGTTATGCGTAAACGGCGTGACGGGCGTAAACGAGAGCGTAAACAACGTAACAGATGCAGATAGGGCATAAATATAAACAAGCGTAAACAGAAACACATGCAAGAAATTAGCGTAAACTATAAACAATGGTATTACAGAGTCAAAGTACAGTGCACCGGTCTAACGCAGTTGTGATGGAACACAACGCGGACAAAAAGCCCCGGTGGATGCAGGGATGACTCGGCTGGTTCACACGGTAGGCGGAGCATAGACACTGTGTGCACGGCATACAGGGCTTTCCAGCGTAAGAGGATTTTAGCTTTGGTGCACAACGTAAATGTCTCTGGGATCCTCCAGGATGTTTTCCAACCGACCTGGATGAAGTGGAAAAGTGGGGTTTTTATACCGGTTTTTACGCTACACTCGGGTTAGGAGACACGTGGCGCGTTGATCAGTTGCATACAATTTACAAATATACAACATATTACATCTGTTGGGCGTATACGCTGCATCATGCTGGCGTACACGCTGGGCGTATACGTTAGATGTGCTGGGCGTATGTGAACTTGGGTGGGGATGCTCTAAATGTTGGGCATGTACGCTGATAGTTGCCAACTTGCTTCAATTCTTGCTCTTCAGTGCTATCTTCATTCTGTCTTTGGAGATTCCATGTCGGGTGTAAACATTTACCGTACCCGCCGAGTGTACATGTGAGGCGTGTACGTCGGGCGTGTAAGTTGGATGTCTAGACTGGGCGTATATGCTGTGGGTGTTAGGCGTAGACGCTAGGTGTATATGCTGGTATTGCATACTTAGTGAAAACTAAGCGTTTTGATCCCCAAAGTTGCAATGTGTGACACCAAATGTAGCCGTGGTTGTCCATGGATCCCAGGGACCTGCTTCTTGCTGGAGAAGTACCAAGCTTGAAATTTTGTGGTGTTTCACATATGCTACACTATTATTTCCCATGTGGCCTCGTTGTTGCACCGCACGACCATCCAATATCCCACATAATCAATGATGGTCATGTGCCAACTACCATCATTGGTATCCCAGGCCAAAAGGAACTCATTTTTGGAGCGGAGGTCTCCCACCTCGGTGATTAAATTTGCCTTCTCCTTCTCAAGCCTCTGGACCCATTTCCATAGGTCTTCGTTTGTACGCCTGCACTCCCACAAGGAGCGCACTGAGTATAACACATATTCGCTAACCTTTTCGTATATGCAACAAGGTACCTCGGTCACTTTCGGTGGGAATGCAGGCACAACATTAAACTTAACTGGTTGCTTTGGGTCCCACTTGAGGTGAGAGGCTATCAACCATACATAAAAGGCATGGGTCATAGTGGCATAGCAAAGTTCAGCAAGATTTGCGTAGCAAAGTTTAGCAAACTAAAAAGCCTAGCATAGCTACTTCACTCATCCACTTTTGGATTGATTTGCCCTAGATGGTCGATCATGTCATCGACCACCCCCTACATAAAGGTAAACTTATCAAGTGTCTCGGCCCATGGTCACAAGCGGATCGAAGAAGGCCCTGCAGTGTCAACAGTGGTATCTGCTACACAACAAAACGTGTTAGTTATGATCAAGAGGACTACAATAAAGCTGATGAGCAACGCAAATGATAGTGTAAAGCTCCTACCCAGCAAATCCTAAGGGGCAATAGCGAGGGGGTTTCTCATCGACATATTGTCAAAAATGCAATCAAACTCAATAGCATCAAGTTGTAGCTCCACTCCTTCTAGCTAACTTAACATCATGGTAGCATCCTCCACATTCATCTGCTCCTCCGATGCTAAACTACATTAAGCGAAGGGATCATCAATGGAGGTCCCTTTCTGGTTGACAAGGGTCTCTTCTTTATTCACTAGGGCCCTTCTTTCTGTGGCACCCATCTCTTCCTCATTGACAGGAGCCTCCTCCTCATCGGTAGGAGTGTCCTCCTCATTGGTAGGAACATCCTCCTCATCAGTAGGAGTGTTCTCCTCATCAGCAGGAGTCCTTTCCTTTGCAATAGGAGCTCCTTCTTCCTTGATCAGAGCCCTTTCCTCTATGGCTGGGGCCCTCACATCTTTATTAATCACCCCTGTTGTGGGTGCCATCACCTCTTCTTCGCCTTCTTCTTCTTCTTCTTCCTCTATTAACAAAACATAGTCACGTTAGGAAAAAATAGGCTAACATAAAATAAATGCTATGTTGTGCTACGCTACCTAGCGTAGCACAACGTAGAAAGCATTAACTAAACAAATGAGGCAACACACAAATAAAAAAAAGCATTTACCAATGGGAGGTTGTAGTCTCTGAAGCTTGAACCGCAGTTTCTGCCCTTCTTGTTCATCCATATGGGGAGGCTCCTCGGCTGGGCGAGACCTCTTACGCTGTAACTTACTTGCCACTGTTTTCGCAATGAGGTGTTTCCCCTGTGATACATTGCCTATAGTAGCAGGGGATGCCTCTCCTAGGCTGTCTTGGCCATGGAAGTTGCGTGCCACCCAATCCCTTGTCGTCATTGAAAATGACTCCCCAATAGCTTCTGGGGGATCTTGGGATCGGGTGGTATGGAAGACTTGGCAAATCCACAGTTTGAAAATCTAGTCACAATTTTGTGTCACCCAGACTTCATTTTCACAGACTACCAAGAATTCCGTGAAGCACCGTAAGCAAGCTACAAAGAAGGCATGATGCACATTGAAACAAGATTCAGGCTTCTTATGAAGCTTCACCATTTCAGCCTGCAAACCTTTGCAAAGATGCTTGGCCTTGTTGTAATGGGCCCCCTCTTCCATGACCTCTCTCATTATCCAAGCTTGCTCAATCCCAATGATTTTTCCTTGGGAGAGTAACTTGGGGAAAGCACGGGCACGGAAGACAAGGTAAATCATTTTAGCTACTCTTAGCCTGGCCTCCTCAATATGGATCCCCTTGCAGCCCTTCTTCATCCCTAGCCACTCCTCAATGTCCCCCTAATGGTTGGCCTTCTTCTTGGTCTTTGCTCCTACGGGGAGACCATTAGTAGGTACACCAAAGAGATCCGTGAATAGTTGGTCATTAATCTCCAGCACCACTAGCACACTATGCATATGTGTGCAAAAGCGGTCTACTCTTTTTGAAAAGGAGTCAGCTAAGGCAAGCATCTCAGTAGCAAGGACACTTAAGTTAACGGCCAAGAACAACTGCATGAGCCCAACATCCCAAAAGTTTTTGACGAGCGATTCCAGGGCCCCGTTGCAGAGCCAACATTGGGTCTCGTCTACCTCCCCATACTTAAAATAAATGTTGGCCTCGTTATGCCCAGAGGTGATCACGGTGAGCTCTTGGAATTTCTTCACAGCTATAGCAGTTTACAAAAAGAAAAGGTAAAAAGTAAAATAAAATAAAATATAGTATAAAAATGAAACAACACTCAAACATGTAAACAATTCACGGCCTAGCGTACTAGGTTTAAATGGCAACGAGAATGGTGGGAGATCCACCAACACGTCTTCAACAGTAATTAGCCTAAGGGATGTCCAATCCTCATCCAACCAACCAACTTCCTTACACTTACTGTAAAACTAGGAGTACCGAGTTGGATAGGTTTTATACTCACCCCCGCATTGGCCTATCACGGTAGTGCGCATGTTCCCAATAGAGGAGAACTCCTGCAAGGCCATTTGTACCAAAGCCAAGGCATCAGTATCACCATGAAGCCCACCCCTGGCAATATAAAACCTGGTAACAAAAAAAAGCACATACACTATTAACATTATTGCCTAGTGTAGCATGCATTTCATAACTTGATGGAATACACTTACGAAACTCACTCGCTAGCAAAATAAATGGTTCCTAGTGGGTTCTAAAAATAGGTGCCCATGTGGCGGGCAACAAACAATGTATTGTATAAGTGGTAACACTTATACTCTGGCATCTTCCAGATCCAACTTAAGCATCTCAGGCTTTTTAGTTGTTGGTTGGATCCTCCTGCCTACTTGCCCTCGATTGCCCCATCAGTCAAAAATTTCAAAATACCCCAGTTTGCCCCAGGTAACAGGGTTTCTGTAATTGCGGCTACTACCTCCGCAGACAAGTGTGACCAAACGATCACACTAAAGTTCTAGAGGAGGAATTGTAGGAAGTCCCGCACTTCTTCATGGAACCAGACTGCCTGCCGTTCCACACATGCTTGGGGTGGAGAAACATTGGCCACCGGTTCACTTAGGCAGCACAAGACTTCTACAGTTTCCAAAATAATCGGAATAGGTTTTAACATCACTCTGCACAACAAAATGGCAAATATTAGCATTATATTCAATTAGAGGTTGCATGTAGCATAGCAAAATTAGCCATTTGCGAATAGCATAGTGTAACTCTTTCTTTGCATGTAGCATAGCATAAAACCCTGATTGCAAATAGCATAACGTAACCCTTCCTTTACATGTATCGTAGCAGAACCATAGGATCAATAGCATAGCAACACGACACTACCAACGCATTAGTCTAAAGGTCTTGCAACACACCGGCCTAACGTAACAAAAATTCTTAAATACAAATTTCAAATCAGAAAAAATTTAATACGCTATAGTCGTTTCAACCAACCTGTTGCCATACAAAATGACTTGCACTACGCGGCATTAAACATGTGTTACATTGTCAAATCTCGCGCATGGCCAAACCCTCCTGAGGGTCGTACGCTATGCTATTTGCATGCTAGGTCACCAAAATCACCTAAACCTCTGCAACAAGGTAGTGACAACAATGGTGGTTTGGGTAAATACTACATGCAACCTTAGCGTAGTGTCCATACACTCGCTGCGGTTGAATCAGCAACAACAGCGGTGTAACAGCCAAGATGGCAACCAAAAAGATGGCAGAAGATGTGGGTTTCAAACCAAAAAAAAATAGAAGATAGCAACAATAGCAACATGGAAAACAAAGGTAGCATAGCAACTTATGGGGCCGATGGAGTCTCCTCTCATACCGCAACACGAGCCTGCGACAGACACCCCAGGGTGTCATTCACCTTGTCCACCTTGGCGAGCGCTAGGTGTTTAAGTTTTCTTTTAGGTGCCATCGTCTCAGTTGCAGATTCTTTCTTAGTCACTAAGCTAAACCACCTTACTCTTTGTCAGTAAAACCGCTCTACGCTTTAGATGTGAGTTTTGCGCTTATAATAAAAATGATGAGTTTACCAAGGGTAAACCCCTATTTATAGCCAACGTGATAAAAGGAGAACTTGTCATTTTTCCACTCCGATTAATGTGGGACACTCCATATAGCATAGCACTCCCGCCATAGTGTAGTAGCACTGTTTACATCGTGGTAGGTGGGCCCAACCGAAAATTTCGTCCCACCTTAAACCAAGTTACAAAGACCTTAAACTAGCAATTTTACATTACAACTCTGCATCTTAGCGGTCTGCTACGAACTTAAACTAGCATCTTGTAAACTTTGTATCATAGTTAACAATTATTTCAATCAGTTCACATCTCATTGTTTCTTTGCAATATTTACTTTCATGTTTACTACAAACAGGTATCACTTGACCTGGCTTTTATCTTACTATGGTAGGTTGAGCAAGAATGAACATGCATCGCAATTTATCTTCACTTCTAGCCTTGACAGGCCCATATGGCGAGCTTACAAGATAGCTAAACCTAGAGTCAATAGACTAGGAATCGTCCACTAATAGTACTATGGTGTCCTTAGAAGCATTCCCAGGCTAGCCCAAACATCTGGTCCAAGCCTTAGATCTAGAGACTGGGGATGTAACTGAGGACCCTCTCATTGAAACGCCTATGACTACATCCAGGGGGGAAATAAAAATGTTAAAACTTAGTTCCCTCCTCAGTTCACAAATGCATAAAGATGTATCTAAAATCCTTCAAGATAACATTGAAGTATTCGTGTGGTCTTATAATGACATGCCGAGTTTAGATCTGAGGCTTATATAGCATAACATTGTCTTAGACCTGCGCATGAAGGCAGTCAAACAAAAGGCTCGGAAGGTTAAGCCAAAGATCGCACTGGTCGTACATGATGAAATCACTAAGCTGTATCAGGTTGGTTTCATCCGAGTAGTTGATTACTTGGAATGGGTATCAGACATCATTATAGTTTCTAAGAAAACGGGAGGAATATGAATCTATATAGACTTCCAGGATTTGAACAAAGCAATGATCAAAGATAACTTCCCACTGCCAAGTATTGATCAACTTGTCAATATTACAGCTGGTCATGCTCTGCTATCTTTCATGGATGGTTTCTCTGGCTATAATCAAATTCGTATCAACCTAGAGAATCAGTTAACAACCACTTTCATGATCCCATGGGGTACCTTCTATTATACTATGATGCCCTTTGAGCTCAAAAATACCAGAGCAAACTACCAAAGAGCCATGACATACATCTTTAGTGACTACATCTTAGAAACACTTAATGACTATGTGGATGACATAGTAGTCAAATCTAAAGAGGCTGCTAATCATCCCAATGATCTAGGTGTAGTCCTCAAATGCTGCCAAATGCATGACTTACGCCTCAATCCAAAAAAGTGTGTCTTTGGGGTGAAAACCATACACATGCTAGGGTTTGTAGTATCAGAGGCTAGAATACGAGTGGACCCTGACAAAGTTAAGGCCATCGTTAATCTAGCACCTCTTATGAACCTTAAAGAATTGCGTGGGTTGCAAGGTAGAGTATAGTTCATTAGAAGGTTTATAGCAAAGTTGACTGACAAGTTACACCCCATGCAACATTTACTAAATAAAGGGGTTAACTTTGAATGGAAAACACAATGCCAGCAAGCCTTTGATGACCTAAAGAAAGAGCTTCTACACCTCCCAACTATTTACCCACTACAGAGGGATAAGCCTTTCTACATCTACCTTGCCACTTCAGACACGTCTATCATAGCACTATTATGTCAGAGAAGAGATGAAGGCTTTGACATTCTAGTTTATTACCTGAGTCATGCATTGATAGCATATGAGGCAAGATACAATGAGGTGGAAAGAAATTGCCTTACCTTAGTGTTTGCATTGAAAAAGTGGAGGCATTATTTGTTCCGTAGCAAAGTTAACATTGTATGCAAAAGCAATGTACTCCAGGCTATCACGAAAAATCTATACAAAAGTAGCAGGATAGCCCGGTGGAAAGCCATAACCGCGGAGTTCAATTTGCATTATGTGATCCAATCATTGACGAAAGGTCAAGCCATAGCTACGCAACTTACGACCTCATCTGTTGACAATCGAGCAACTATAGAACTCGAATTCCTTGACAAGCATGTTAGTACAGTTAACTCTGTACCATTACATTTAGAGGCTACCTTGCATTTTGATGGTGCCTCGACTACATGAGCTGGTAGTGCAGCTATTGTCATTATGTTCCCCTCTGGGGATATTCATCCATTTACGTATTTTTTCACGTTCCTTTGTATGAACAACGTGGCATAGTACGAAGGACTCCTTAGGGGCCTCTTAGTAGCCTGAGCATTAAACATTCAACACTTGGCAATTCGCAGTGATTCATAGCTTGTAGTCAATCAAATCACTAAGGTCTATGCCTGCAAAGCTACACACCTACAGCCCTATTGCAACCTAGCCAAGAGTTTGCTCAAGCAGTTTACCATAATGGATGTTCAACACGTGCCATGCAATGAAAACACCGTAGCAGATGCCTTGGCCACCCTAGCATTGAATGTGCCACCACACCTATTTGCAACATTTCCTACCTCGATAACCGAGTGTACGAAGCCTATCACTCAAGTAGTAGACATCGCCTCTGTAAGTGCTACCAAAACCCAAGAGTGGTACTTCAACATTAAAGCATACTTGCAACATGGTAAACCCCCACACGGATTGACATCTACCCAAAGGAATGCGATTCGAAAGCATGCTCGACAATATGTACTCATGGGAGATGATGCTTTATGCAAATGATCCTTTGATGGGATATTGTTGGCATGCGTAAATGAGGGACAAGCCCAAAAGATCATCAATGATGTCCATGAAGTACTGTGCAGTGGACACATAGCCCCTAGGGCCATGGCAGCAAAAATTAGATGCCTAGGGTATTATTGGCCTCACATGGAATGAGATTTCCTTTCCAAGGCTAAGACCTATGACACATGCCAACGATATGCAAATCTTATACACATTTCACCTACCAAGTTGCATCCTACACAAATCATGTGGCCATTCCAACGATGGGGACTAGACATTATAGGACCTATCACACCTAAGTCTTCTACAAGGCATAGCTTCATTATCATTACCACTGAGTACTTTACAAAGTGGGTAGAGGCTATCCCCTTAAGGAAGACTACATCTCAACAGGTTTTCTACTTCATATTAGATAACATAGTGACAAGGTTTGGGTTTCCCATAACTATTGTAATCGACAACGGGCCATAGTTTAGTAGTGCAAAAACCAAAACCTTCTATAACAACCTTAGCATTAGGCAATCTTTATCTTCACCATATTACCTGCAGGCAAACAGACATGAAGAAGCTACGAACAAATCCATCATCAACTTGCTCAAGAAAATGCTTAGCAATAGCAAGAGGCGATGGCACGAGCAGATCCTCTATGTGTTATGGGCTTATAAAACGACCTGTAGAATAGCAATAGGTAAAACACCTTACAGCCTTGTTTACGGATTTGAAGCAGTGTTACCTCTTGAGCTGCAGGTATCATCACTTCAAATGATCTTATCTAACATTGTGAACGAAGCCCAGAACAATGAGTCGAGGATCATTCACCTCAATTCCATAAAGGAGGAGCATGCACAAACACTTGGCAACATCGAGCGATATCAAGACAGGCAATGGCAGAAACATCATGCAAACCCACATCAACGGTCGATAAAAAAGGGGAACCTCATTCTCAAGGCTGTTCGTGAACATGTGAACAAATTCTCAGCAAACTGGGAAGGTCCATTCATGGTCACAAAAGCCTATGAGAATGGAGCCTTCAAGCTGGTAGACATGGATGGCAAAGAGTTCGCGAACCTTGTAAATCACTCGTATCTCAAGCCATACTACATCTGATGCATGAGCAAGGTAAGCAAACCATTTACTATGATGTAAAACTGGCAAAGCTCATCCGCTATGACGTAAAACTGGCAAAGACAGTCCGCTATGACTATAAAATGGCACAGATATTCTGCTATGACTATAAACTAGCACGTCTGCCATGACGTAAAAATGGCAAAGCTCATTCGCTATGACGTAAAACTAGTACAGACGGTCCGCTACGACTTTAAACTGGCCCATCCACTGTCTGCTACGACGATAAACTAGCACAGTGGTCTACTAGGACCTTAAACTAGCACAGCGACCGTTTGCTACGATGATAAACTAGCACAGGGGTCTACTAGGACCTTAAACTAGCACACTACGATCTGCTGGGATATGAAACTAGTACATCATGGTCTACCAGGACCTTAAACTAGCTCCGTGGCACAACATCCTCAATGTGCATCCATGACCTTACGAGAAAGCGAGCATGCGCAGCACCAACACGGGGTGGGACGTTGCAATTCCAGAATGCAGTTCACGATGCCAAGAAAACACCCTCTAGAATATATGCAATGCCATTGCCCCTAGCATCTTGCTGATCCTCCAGAGATGTCATCTAACATCTTACTAACCTTCTGGAGCTACCGCTACCATAGCCTGTTGCCCTGGTAGTAGCTTCCATGGTTGACGCCTACTGCTAGAGTCCTAGCACTATTGTGGCCCAGCTGCAAGATTTCTATCCTCCAGCCCCTGTCCTAATTTGAGTTCAACAGGTGATCAACTGTTAAGCCTCTCCGCTTACAATTGAGCTGCATAATGTTTGCCTTGGGCGAGGACTCCTAGGCACTCGCATCACCACAATTCCTAGCCTTCCTTGTGCCAACCCTACACACTGATGCTGCCAGAACCCCTGTTGGCCTTTCTGGTTTGGAAGTCGCATGCCTCAGCAACAACATCCATTGCCCCAGCAGCATCCAAAGCTAGCAAGACCTTTGCCTTTGTTTTTCTTGATGGTTTTTTTTGGCTTGCTGTTTGTAGGGTAGGTGCCGAAGGGGAGTCGGTCGAAGGTGCATTTTGCCAGGATGACAAGACACTACATCGTTCCAAGGTGGTCATCCTAACTGGCTTGGCCACTTGGGAGTGTACATCCTATCCTCCCCCTTAACCTCCTTTACCTCGTTTCTTACACTTGCAACTCTCCTTCTCACGTCTCTTTTTATGAATTTTCTTGATGCTTGTAAAGCCCTCCCATATGCTTAACCACAAAGTCCATGACACACGTAACACAACTCATCGCATGGGAAGCATCTATAGGTAGGTCAAAGCCCCATGTGGATGTAATGCAACTCATCCTAGGGAGGAAACACCTATCCTACAACAACAAGGTTGCTTGCAAATGAACATGGCAAAATAACAAAAGAAAAAGTGTAAAAGAGAAAAAGCTCAAAAAAACGTGTGCCCAAAACAAATGGCACATCAGCTGTTTCACAATGACCATCTCTAAGCATTCCAATGAGAGGTCAGAAGCCTACAAAAGAAAGATGCCCATGCATATTGACTCCCTCACAAGCACTCTGACGAGGGACTACACTATGCTAATCTTTCCCCTCTTGAAACTATCCCCGAAGATCCAACCCTCTCCCCTTCTCCTATATGACTATCTTGACACTCTCAAGCATAGCCAAGCGACATCTGGACAATTACTAAAGAGCGATGTTAGCATCATGTCTTTCATGGTGTTTCATATTCTTTGTCAGCATCTCTCTGGCCCATCCTCCAGACGTTGACAAAGAGGGGCCAGTGAAACACCATAAAATTTCGAGACCCTCTTGCTTCACCAGGGTCTTGGAATTTAGGCAAGGGCTTCGACAAGTGTAGCATCATGTTCATTGGCCAGGAAAGTGTAAACACTAAAGATAGATTGTGCAGTCTAGCAAGTTTTCTACTTCTAGGACTGGTAGGCGCAATGGACTCTCCGGCCTACCCACCTGGATAATTTACCCGGCTGTCAGTCTAACTAGAAACTATGCTAGGAGTTGTTGATGGCACTCAGGATGGGCAAAACAATTCGGCAAGTTTTCTAGTGGAGAAGTCTACTACGCTGCGCAGCATAGCAAGCCTTCGAAAAATCAATTAAGTGTCTGAATACAAGTTTTAGCAAGTTGTTCGCGCAAGGCAAAGTCAGAATTAAGTCAACATAGGGTGCTACGCTCTACTACACTACATAGCGTAGCACAGCGTGGCAAGGGTGAAACATGCAAAGACTCCTCTGACAAGTCATTTCAGCAAAAGGATTACATCTAACAGCGATGTGGCTTCAAAAAATAATCTATCTTAGTTAGCTCTTGAACCACGGGCAAAGTTTTCTCTTGTGAATCCCTGCAACTCTGACAAAAATGCATGTTACATTGGCTACTATGCTATGCTACTCTACGTAGCATAGCATAGCCTAGCAAAAATGCAAATCAATAAAATGTTCCAAAGTTTGACCCGACGCGCGCCAAAGCTTCCGTCAAATGTTGTTGACTTCAAAGAAAGTTTCCTGTTTAAATTGGTGGCTACGCTGTGCTACACTACATGGTGTAGCACAACGTAGCAAGTACCTATGCTATGATGATGTGCTATGCTACATAGCATAGCACAGCGTAGCGAGTAGCTATGTCACTTCAATGTGCTAGACATGCATTGTTAGCACACTGGATTCCAGCATCTCCAATATCAACAACATGGTCACAGCGTAGCAAGTTCACAATCGGCGTTGCACATCTATGTAGTATGAGCACATCAACATCTCATGGGGTCTAAGACACATGGCACCTAAATCGCATTTTTCTCCTACTCCTAGCCTTATAAATACCCCGGCAAACAAAGCTCAAAGGATTGGCTTTTTGCGTTGGCTGTCTTGTGGTTGCCTTTTTTGTTTGGCATTAACAAAGGGTAGTTGGCTTGTTAGCATTTGGCACAA
Organism: Gnetum montanum; assembly: GCA_015680685.1. NCBI lineage: Eukaryota > Viridiplantae > Streptophyta > Gnetopsida > Gnetales > Gnetaceae > Gnetum > Gnetum montanum. Next base: position 313,666 of record MNCI01021775.1, read on the forward strand.
TTGGCTTGTTGACATTTTGCATTGGTTGGCTTTCCTGTTGGCTTGCAAGTTTTCATTCAAGAGCATAGTTGGCATATTTTGAGCAGCTTGGTTATTCTTGAACTCTCTGTGCACCTCCAGCGTTGTATAATTTGTTATACATCCCTCAAACAAAGCAAAGAATCGAACCTCCAACCTTGCGATGATGCATTTTCTTACCCGAGTTTATTCTGTTATCTTTTTATTTTTATCGTTGTTTGGCATCATTTCTTTCATTCCTATGTTTATTGATTATCAGTTTTACCTCGTGTATTTTGCATTCAAAACAGCATTCACGTAAGGTTAAGTTACACTAATTAAGTCCCTGTCTGATCGACCAGACCATTCAAGGTGCCCTACTTCCATTTTATCCAGCATGGCCCTCGCAAGGATCTAGGGTTAAACTGTTCACCTGGCAACCTCTCGCTGTTCCAGCCACCGACGTTTTCAGTCACTACAAAGATGCCAAAATGCCAAATGCCAAATGAAAGTGCCAATTTCCAACCCCTAAAACATTGAGGGTCCAGGGGTATTTATAGGGCTAGGGTTAGCCCAAAATGTGGATTGAGTGCCATGTGGCAGTGCAATAGGTGGCACTATGAGAAAATCTTAGAAAATTTTCTAAGTCTGGAGGTGACCAAAAAAGTTCAAAAAATTTTTTAACTCTGGCTACTCTGCTCGCCCTGTGTTATGTGTGGGACACATAACTTAGTAGTTAGAAAACATTTTTCAAAACTAGTATCTCATGCTTGCTATGCTCTAGAGCATAGCAAGGGCAATGGGAGTGTAGCACAACACTTAGAAAAATTTTTGCAGCTTACTACACTCAGCCCATGTTATGCGTGGGATGCGTAACTCAGCAATTAAAAAAATTTTGCAAAATTAGTGTCCCATGTTGACCATGCTAGCTACGCTCTAGAGCATAGTAGGTGTAATAGGAGCATAACACAACACTTAGAAAAAATTTTGCAACTTACTATGCTCACCCCATGTTACACACAAGACGCATAACTTAGTAGTTAGAAAAATTTTTGTAAAATTGGTGTTCCATGCTAGCTACGCTCTATAGCATAGCAGGGGAAATGGGAGCATAGCACAACACTTAGAAACATTTCTGCAGCTTGTTACACTCACCCTGTGTTACACATGGGACACATAACTCAGTAGTTAGAAAAAATTTTGTAAATTTGATGTCTTGTGTTGGCTACATTAGCTATGCTCTAGAGCATAGCAGGGGCAATGGAAGCATAGCACAACACTTAGAAAAATTTGGACAACTTGCTACACTCACCCCATGTTACATGTAGGATGCATAACTTAGCAATTAGAAACAATTTTGTAAAATTGATAGTTGAAGCTAACTACACTCAACACTTAGAAAAATTTCAATAAAGTACCACCATTTTAACACTTAGCCAAATTTACAGTCGAGAATTGCACCCTGTATCGCTATACGTAATGCATGGAACTTGCTTCTTCTCAATCTTTTCAAATGTAATTTCCTTAAATATTTCCATGAAAAGATCTCTGATTCCCATTCTTACATCAAAAGTGTTAAGCCATGCCCTTCCCATGATTATTGGGAAATCCCCTTTATAGTTCTCAACCTTGATTACTAGGAAATCAGTAGGATAAGACCACCCATAAACAATGGTCACAATGTCTTTCACCAATCCCAATGAAATAGTAATGGACTAGTCTACTTATTCCAATTAGATATTATGCTTCTTGAGAGGTGGTAGGTTCTAGGAAGTATACGTCTCATGAAAAATCAAATTCACACCAAAACCTAAATTAAGAAGAGCTTTACATGGTTCATTCTCAATAATCTGTAAATAAATAAGGGGACTCCCATGATCAGCTAATTTCCTGGGAAGGTTCTCAACACCAATTCAATCAAATACAGCATGAGTGAGCATAATAGTATGGATCTAGGGTAGCATTTGGCTTGAAGGGGACTCAAAGGAATTTGATACAAAGATAGATGGAGAAGTAGGATTGCCAACCGCATGTGTAATGATCAAAAATGTTGACGGCTGGAACATTGAGGGGTTCAGGGGTGCATAGCCTAACCCCACCTCCACACGAGGGCCTTATTGGAAAATAGAGGCAAAGTGCCCTAGACAGTCTTTTCGATCGAACAAGGACTTTGCCGACTGCAACTGGGGTATTAGGTGCAACTAGGGGTGGCGTAGTTAGCTGAAATGCAAATGCAAAAAATGTGAAATGATGCTAAGTGTTAAAGCTATGCTAAGTGTAGAATGTAGCCATAGAGTGGGGTGAGCATAGCCAAGGGTTTCGACCAAAACAAGGGTGTCAACTTGCAGAGACTATTTCTTGAGCATAGTACAACATGACGATGCATGAAAAAAATGTGAAAAGATGTAAGAAAAATGCTAGAAATGCTAGAAATGGGAGAGAGAAATGGAGCACCACCCCAAATGGGAGTGTAGTTAACTCCAAAAGGGTCTAAGAAGCTACACAATGTACAACAGGCACAGTGGGAACATAGTCACAGTCTCAGTGGTGTTGAGCCATGAAGTCTGACACTCATCATGATGAACCATGCTTGTTGTGTTGGCCATTGCAGTGTATTGTGCGATGTTCTATAGGGCTATAATAGGGCTACGATGTACCGTGTAGTGCAGGGCTATAATGGGACCATGATGTACCATGCGATGCAGGGCTGCAATGGGGCTGCAGTGTACCATGCAGTGCAGTTATGCCTCTCTATTAGTGTGGTGTGCTCTAGGTCTCGTTCATGCACAAAGCTAAGTGCCAAGATGCCAAATGCCAAATGAAAGTGCCAATTGCCAACCCCTAAAACATTAGGGGTCCAGGGGTATTTATAGGGCTAGGGTTAGCCCAAAATGTGGATTAAGTGCCACATGGCAGTGTGGTAGGTGGGACTATGAGAAAATCTTAGAAAATTTTCTAAGTCTGGAGGTGACCAAAAAAGTTCAAAAAATTTTCTAACTCTGGCTACTATGCTAGCCCTGTGTTACGTGCGGGATGTGTAACTCAGTAGTTAGAAAAACTTTTGCAAAACTGGTATCTCATGCTTGCTACGCTATCTATGCTCTAGAGCATAGCAAGGGAAATGGGAGTGTAGCATAACACTTAGAAAAATTTCTACAGCTTGCTACACTTGCCTCATGTTACGTGTAGGATGCGTAACTCAGTAATTAAAAAACATTTTGCAAAACTAGTGTCCCATGCTGACCATGCTAGCTACACTCTAGAGCATATGGGAGCATAGCACAACACTTAGAAAAAATTTTGCAACTTACTATGCTTACCACATGTTACGCGCGAGATGCATAACTTAGTAGTTAAAAAAAATTTTCTAAAACTAGTGTCCCATGCTAGCTACACTAGCTAAGCTCTATAGCATAGCAAGGGCAATGGGAGCATAGCACAAAATTAGAAAAATTTCTGCAGCTTGTTACACTCACACTATGTTACACGTGGGACACATAACTCAGTAGTTGGAAAAAAATTTGTAAAACTGATGTCTCGTGTTGGATATGTTAGCTACACTCTAGAGCATAGCAAAACACTTAGAAAAATTTGGATAGCTCACTACACTCACCCCATGTTATGCATAGGATGCATAACTTAGTAGTTAGAAAAAAATTGTAAAACTAGTAGTTGGAGCTAACTACACTCAACATTTAAAAAATTTTCAACAAAGTACCACCATTTTAACACTTAGACAAATTTGCAGTCGAGATAGTGAGACTCGAAATTTTGTGGTGTTTCAATGGTCCCTCTTTATTGACATATGGAGGAGTGGCCTAAGAGATGTCAACAAATAATTACAAAACACCACAAGAGACATGGCACCAACATCACTCATCAATGCTAGATCGAGTGTCATTCCACCATGTTCAAGAGTGATGTGGATAAGGGTATGTTGAGGGCAAAGGATGTAAGCAATGTGCTAGGGAGATAAAATGCAAGCAAAGTAAATAAAATGCAAATAGTGTATCCTGATGTAAGATTTGAAGTCAGCACAGCTGATGGTAACCATGGCATGAAGTGGCTTGCCCCTGAAACATTGACCTCTCGTCAAAGTGCTCATGAGAGAGTCAAAGTCAATCCAAGGCTAGGCTGGTTGCGAAGTTGCAGCATTGTCAATTTGCCTGGGGATGTGCTTTTCCCCATTCTTCTTTTTTTTGTTTGTCCATTTTTTGCTCTTTTTTTTTATTTTTTGCATTTTTTTTGTTGCAAGGTAAACCCCCATTAGGTTCAGCTTACTGCCAAATGCTAGCTGCAAGGTGTGGGCCATTGAGCAGATGGGCTTTGCTTTGATGTAACCGCATCGCATCTATAGGATAGGTGTTTCCTCCCAAGGATGAGTTGCATTACATTTGCATGGGCTTAGACTAGCCCACAAAGGCTTCTCACAAGATGAATTGTGTTACGTCTATCATGGGTTCTACGATTGATGTGAGAAAAATGCCATGTGCGTCACAATGTGTATGCATCAAAGGGATGTGTAATCATGAGTATGTAGGAAATGAGAGGCTATTGAGATGAAGTGGATGTGCATAGGCTGTAATGAGATGAGGGGGATGTGCACTCTTGAGTGGCTTAACTAGTCCAATCATGCACATTGGAGCAATGTGGTGACTTGTTACTGTGATGAGATGCATCTTTTCATGATCACCTCTGGGGCTTCATCCTACAAACACAACTCTGAGAAGATAAGAAAACCACACAACATGAAATGTAAGTGCAACTGCCAAATGTGAAGATGCTACTAGTGCTAGATGTGAAGTTACTACAATGCATCAAATGTTGTGCCAGTTGCAAGTGCTCAGGAAGCCAGTGAAAGTGCCAATGCGATGATGCTACGAGTACCCCAAAGGTTGCACCAATGGCAAGTGCTCCAAAAGATCAACAAAATGGTGGGAGGAAATGATGTTATAGGTGCATAATCCCATTTTAAGGTCCTAACAGAATATGAAGTGCTAGTTTATAATCATAGCAGACTATTGTGTGCCAATTTAACATCATAGTGGATGAGCTGTTGTGCCAATTTAATGTCATGACCCAAGGACAAGCTAGTTTAACATCGTAGCCCAAAGACACTCTATGCCAATTTATAGTCATACCAAACTATCTATGCTACTTTTTTGAGTTATCGTGGATGAGTGCTTACCTTGCTTGTGTGAGGTGCAATGCTACATGTGTAGTCACATTGTGTGCTTGCAAGATCCTACAAAAATCAACTAGAAAAACAACATTAAGGAGCACCTATCATAAATAGAGTTAAAATGCACAAATGAATGGAAAGTAATGTGAAAAGCAATAATTTTAGGCCATTCTAGGCCCTAATGCTAGTTTAAGACCTTTTCAGGCCATGATTGCCAGTTTAAGGTCATGGGGTGCCATAGATGTTTCTAAAATTTTAATGTTTATGATTTTTATGTGGTTTTGATGTTTTTCAAATGTAATGTGTAGGCTAAGTCGATGAATGTGTAAAAATGCATGAATAGAATGAAACGTGTGATCTAAGCGAGCAGGCACAATGTAAATGCATAGACTAGTGTGATGTAAATGAAAGTCAAAAATGCATGGCAAGTTGAGGTAAGGGGTAGGTTGGCACCTAGCGCATTTTTGACCAAGGGAGTGCCTTGATCAAGTAGTTTTTTTCTAATTTGGTTTTGATTAGGGGATGTGCAGGGCCTAGGGCCTTCTAGGAGGTTGTTGGCTTCAACCGCTTGTTGGGGTGTGTCAGCCTTATGCATTGCATTGGTTGCCACAAATGCATCAACAAGAAACTCCACCTCTGCACTTGCTCCATGTCTATGTTGTGGATAGCCGAAGAGGAGGTGTTATCACCATGGATGATAACTTGACCACCTTCATATGGAAAGTGGACTTCTTGGTGGATGGGAGAGGAGATGGTCCATAGTTGAGCTAGCCAACCTGCCCAGGGTCAAGTTGAAGCCTGGCATCTCCTTTATGATACTAAAATCTTTACTAGTGGGGAATTACTCTCCTACCACAAAGGCTATGCTAATTGTACCCTTGACGATGATGTGTAATCCATTGAATGATTTTAGACATGTAGTTTTGGTTGGCCTGATTTCATCTACCAGACCTAGCTTGTCGATGACAAAGTACAGGACTACATTTGTTGTTGCACCATCATCAACATGCACTATGTGGATCATGCAGTGCCCAACACGTATGCTAATGGACAGTGGAGTTGTAGTAACCTCCCTTTGTTCAAGGTTGACCTTGACTGCATCATTGCAAAATGCTAGGGATGTTCAACCTAATGCTTATGGTGCAAGGGGCAACATCGTTGCACAGATGGTGTTCTCATTTGTAGGGATGTCCTTCATAATAGAAATGGAGGTCAACATCTAGGCCAATGCTTGGTAGTGAGTAGATAAAGTCATGACCAGGTTACACAAGCTCAACATTGTATTTTTTTGCTTAAGTATTTGTTTCACCTAGGTTAACACAGCTACAAAGTCCTTGTCATTAGCTATTTTGTTGGCCTTGACTTCCTTCATGCAGCTTGAGAGATGGATCTCTTATAGAGGGGACTTGAGCTTGGATTGCTTGGCCTACTTAGGGGCAAGGGCCCTCGTGCTCATTTATTACTTGTTGGTTATGGCCCTTACTTTGGTCATGGGTGCAAGGCACTCGTTCATCCTCTTGTGTTGCCATTTGGTAGGCCTACTCAGGTTGTTAGTGGGGTCGACCCTTGAAGGAGGAGAGACTGAGATGTTTCCCACTGTTGGGCTTCAAGTAGGTGAGGGGCCATCATGTTGTGGCACCCTTATGATAAATGGTCATTTAAGAGTTGTTGCGGGGCTAACTCATTGTGGCACCTTGATGATGAAAGGTTTCTTAGCAGTTGTTGTTGCTACATCATGCCAATTTGACATCTTAGCAGATGATTGGTTTGGTTGCTAGTTTAACATCTTAGTAGACGATTGGTTTGATTACCAGTTTAACATTTTAGCTGCCAGTTTAACATCTTAGCAAACAATTGTTGTGGTATCTTGACCACAAAGGGTGTTGTGGGTGCCCAAGATGGCACTTTGATAACAAAGGAGGGCCTCTTGCTTGTGGAGGCCAAGGGGATCCTTTCCTTGCTTGGAGGCACACAGATCACAAAAGGTTGAGGTTTAGACTTTCCACCTACGCTGATGGAGTTTATGACATAGGGGAGATCATCTGCATTGGATTGGCTCACTGCGTCAAGTACTAGTTGGCCCCATTTTATCATTCTTTGCAGGTCATCCTACAAAGCACGACAGTTGTGCATACTATGACCAGATAGCTAGTGGTAGTGATAGTATTGGTTCAGCTTGAAGTGTTGTGGGACTCAGGTCTTGTTTAGTACTACTAAGGTGGGGTTCCTTAGTACTTCATAGTACCTATAATGTTTTTGGCAAGCAATCTCTTATACATGTTTGTATTATATTCTCATAGCTTTCAGAAGTTGGTCCAACAATTCAAAGGGTTCCATCGGTAGCGATGTATACTTTGAGCAATCCCTGCCCTCAAATTTAGGCCTTGGGGCAACCTTTGCCAATGTAGGTGAGTTGCCACTAAGGTTGGTGGCTTTGTGAGTTGGGGACTTGGGTTGCTTGGTTGTCAGGCCCTAGTTGATTACTTTTGTACTTGTGGCCACTATTTTCACTGTTGCGTTTTGCTTGTGCACATGTTAGTTTTTGTAGTCTACATAGGCTAGATCGTTACTGGCTTGGACTGCCTCTTCTATTCCTTTCATTTGGGCAAAGGCTTGGCTAAGAGTCTTTGGGTCCAAGTAATATAGTTTGATCTTGATAAAGTCATTTACTGCATCCTTGAAGATCGCTAGGAGATGTGTCTTTGCTAGGGGTTCCCACATTTCACTCAATGCGATGCTCTAGTGTTGGAGAAATTTTAGCACATGCTCTAGGGGCCCTTGCTTGACTTACATGAGTTGGTTAAGGGTTGCTTCAGGCTTTAGGTTGTACTGAAGCATGTCACAAACTGGCTTATGAGATCCTCCAAAGAAGAGATTAAGGCCTTGGGTAGTGCACAATACCAATCTAAGGCCTTGCCAATGAGTGAGATGGGGAACACGTGCATGATGGCATGTGGCCAGGCTTAAAGGAGCAGGCACTTGGATCAAAATGTGACAAAATGTGTGTTGGGATCTCCTTTACCATTGTACTTTGTCAGTTGAGGTAACTAGACCCTAGTTAGGAGAGTCATGGGTGGGACCATAGGACTTATGGGGTCATCCTGGTAGAAGTCCACCACCTTGACGATTTTGGAGGAGGTACCTTTGAGTTGGTTGATCTCCTTCGTCAATCTTTGAATCAGCTAGAATGCCTGATCCAAGCTTAGGGATGTGTCAACCAGTTGCATTAACTAGGCTTGTGTTGGTTACATAGCATAGGATCAGATTGTTGGTTACGGAGTTTGCCAGTTTAACATCGTAGTGGACGATCATTGCCAGTTTAATGTCATAGCAAATAGTCATTGCCAATTTAACATTGTAGTGGACAAGTTTAGTTGATGCATTGGCTAAGTGATGGGTGCAGTGACTGAGGTAGGCCACACACAAGTGGGTTGGATGAACATTGTGGGCACCAATGAGACAAGCAAGACATAGGATGCCTGAGTCATCTAGGGCTAGGAGGTGGTCCCTGCGTGAGCATAGGTTTGGGCAAATGCAACAGTTGCTTACAAGGAAGGCTGAATTAGCATGGTCACCATCTCAGAGAGGATGGGTGGACCAAATCAAGGAGGGGCTATACTAGGGAACGGTTGTTGGAAAACGGTGTAGAGGGGGCTATCACGTTCAAAGTGGGCCTCAAACTCATCTTCTTCCTTCTGTGAGGCTTCCTTGTAGGTTGTCCTTACATCATGCTTGTTTGCATAGATAAGTTGGGATAACAGCTAGTGATAGGACTTCATGAGTGGGATTATGTCAAACAAGGAGGGGTTGTACTCCTGTCCGTCGTGGTGGACTCATTCATAGTCCTATTTTGCCTCCAGGTCAAGGCAATCCACTGGTAATCCTGCTTGGATTTTGGCACAAAAAAATTGTATTGTTTATGGCTTAGCGCAGCACGCTTTAGGTGGATCATGGTGTCAAATGTGTTAAACACAAATGTGGAAGGTTGATCTAGATTCATGTTCACAGATCAGGTTGTGAGAGTTGTTGTTTGTAAAAATAATGGCTAACTTTGAAAACTGCAAAAAAAATGATTGAGTCTACTGGTAGCAAAAAATGGCTAAGTATAAAAATGTAGAAAAATAGCTAACTGTAAAAATGCAGAAAAAATGACCAAGTATGGAAATTGCAAAAAATTAACTAAGTGTAAAACTGTAAAAAATTTGGCTAAGTATGAAACTACGAAAATTTGGCTCAGTATAAAAATGCAGAAAAAATGCTAAGTATGGAAATGTAGAAAAAATGCTAACTATGAAAGTTGTTGAAAATAGGTAACTCTGGCACTACACTCACTATGCTGGAGCCAGCTACACTCTCCTGAGCATCTAAAATTTTGGTTAACTACCAAAGATACAATTTGGCTTTTGTTAAGTGCCAAAGATACGCTTTGGCTTTTGTCCAGCAAGGTTCCAAGGGAATTGAAAATGGGGTCCAATCTACACCAACCGGTGGTGAAGAGAGTACGTGGAATAACAATTAGAAAATGCAGAAGGAAATGACAAGGCCCTCTTTCTAGCACCAAAAACTATAACGACCAAAAACGTCAGTGGCTAGAACACTAAGGGGTTCGCAGGCACACAACCTAACCCCACCTCCCTGTGAGGGCCTTACTAAAAAATGGAGGCAGAGTGCCCTTGATGGTCTTGTCGATTGAATAGGGACTTTGCCAACTACAACCGAGGTTTTGGGTGCAACTGGGGGTGGCATGGTGAGTTGAAATGCAAATGCAAATGCAAACAATGTGAAATGGTGCTAAGTTGTAAAGCAATGCTAAGTGTAAAAAATAGCCACAAAGTGGGGCAAGCATAGCCAAGGGTTTCAATTAAAATAAAGGTATCAACCTGTGAAGACTACCGCTTGAGCATAGTACAACGTGACGATGCATGAAAAAAATGTGAAAAGATGCAAGAAAAATGCCATAAATGCTAAAAATGGAAGAGAGAAATGAAACACTACCCCAAATGGAAGCATAGTTAACTCCAAAAGGATCTCAGAAGGTACATAGTGTACAACAGGCACAATGGGAGTGTAGTCACAGTCTCACTGTGATAAACCATGTTTGCTGAGTTGGCCATCACAGTGTACCATGTGGTGTTCTATAGGGTTATAATGAGGCTACAGTGTATCATGTGGTTTAGGGCTACAATGGGATCGTGGTGTACTTTGCAATGCAGCTATGCCTCTTTGCTAGTGTGGTGTGCTCTTGGTCTCATTTGCCCATGAAGCTAAGTGCTAAGATGTCAAAATGCTAAATGCCAAATGAAAGTGCTAGCTACCAACCCCTAAAATGTTAGGGATCCAGGGATATTTATAGGGCTAGGGTTAGCCCAAAATGCAGATTGAGTGCCATGTGGTAATGTGGTAGGTGGGACTATGAGAAAATCTCAAAAAAATTTCTAAGTCTGGAGTTGACTAGAAAAGTTCAAAAAATTTTCTAACTCTGGCTACTACGCTCACCATATGTTATGCGTGAGATGCATAACTTAGCAATTAAAACAAATTGGCAAAACTGTCCCATGCTAGCTACACTAGCTATGCTCTAGAGCATAGCATAACATCTATAAAAATTTCTACAACTTGCTACACTTGCCCCATGTTATGTGTGGGATGTGTAACTTAGCAATTAGAAAAAATTTTGCAAAAATTTTGCCCTATGGTTACATTTAGAGCTAGAAGAGGAAGAAGATGACAACAAAGGTGAAGAGTATGGAGGACTAGCACCCTCACGATGCTTGCCATCCCCTCTTTGGTGGTTGCAGCCATAATCACAATCATGTTTCTTGTTCACATCCTTACCCTGACTCTCCTCCTTGGATCCTCCTTTGTCATTGGATCCATTTTTGCTAGAACCTGGATTATGGATCATGGACTATAGGTTCTGGTTTTGACCTTCTTTACTAAAGCCAAAGAGAGGAGTTTCGTTAAATGGAAAACCCTCAAAGAAGGATTCTCCACCATCTTTTTGGTATAGTAGGTATGGAAAATCATTAAACCACTTCCCCTTCGCAGATTCGTAGTGTTGTTCTAGTTGTTAATCCCTTAGACATTGTGCCTCAATGGGATGATAATCCCTAGCTTCACTATCTTGCACAACGTGCTCAACATGAAGTCCCTAGAGGCTTAGTCACAGAAGAGTTTGATGGAGCATCGTAGGAATAGATCGATTAGGTGACAACACAATGTTACTCTCCATGTCTCGCCACCACAATAGTTCATCTTAGTGTAGGATGAAGGTGAAATTGGGTACATACTCATTAGGATGAGCATATACCACTTTATATTGTTAGGGCACCTACTGATGTACCCCATCAGACTTGGGTGGAGAGTTACTCCTATGAGAAGAAGACATCTTGTATTAGGAAATAAAAATGTAGTGCGCTTCTTAAAATTGTTGTAGTAATTTTAATGTATGATATGACTCTAGGGTTCATTCCAACGATCTTGAATAATTTTTTACTAAGTCCTAGATAGCACATGTAACAACTAAAAGTCCCCAGAAACAGCGCCAATGATGAGTGACGAGGTATCCCTACGCCCAACCATATAAATCACAAGTGTTCACGTGTGATCCGGTCAAACTTTGCAAACCTTAAATTTCTAAGTACATTGGTTCTGAGACATGAAGTCTAACTGTGACAATTGTTGTCTTCTTAACTACACTTGTGAAGCTTAATTATATGGTTAAGTGTAATTGAGGCGCATGATTTTTATTATTTTGTATTTTATTTATCTATGATTAAGAACACGTTGAAACTTTATTTATGAACCAATATAACTAATCTAATTGTTGATCAATAACTAGCTATTCTAACATAAGCCTCTGGTCCCACTTTCCATGCACATCATGAACACATATAATGTTGTTGGGTTACCAAACGTTAAGCATTGCTGGGATTACCAAGCATCATGCCCATACTCGAAGTGGTTGTACTTATGTGCTTAATTAATTGCTATTTAATCTAGGTAGCTTAGTTTAGCTTAATTACTTGGGAGCATCAAAGGAAATTGCCTAAAACATTAAATGCATAAATAAAATATTTAAGCTAGCCAAGGTGCTGCAAGGTTTGATTAGAAAGCTCATCTTTATTGTTGCACACACTACATGCTTAGGTACAACAATTCTTGCATAAATATCCATACACTCAATGACTCCTGTTGCAGGCACCTTGGAAAATATTTTAACTTTATAGAAAAGAAACTGCAAGAGCTTTTCTATGCTATGACAAAAACTATTTGGAGATACCTAACCATCCTGGAGACAAGCTGAAAAACGACGGTCTCTGCAACAGCGAAAATATCTCTACAACTCGTTCGTGGTTGGTCTCAATAATGCGTTGAACCCAAACATTTTAGAAAATTCTTCTACGAGAGCTCTCATGGGTTTTCTGCAGTGAGTTTGTCTGGTCTCCTCGTGATCTTCGTAAGAAGCTATGAGTTTGGAATACATCGTTAAGAAATTTACGAGGGTTGTTGGCAACATTTGTAGCACTTCCCAACGGCACAGGCTCTTCTGTTGATTTATAGATCAAACCAGCGGTGGCGGAGTTCATAGACGAACAAAATAGATGCACACGCAGAGATCGTGATTGTGGGCAAAGGAACCTCCATATTTGACCTCGCCACCATCACACCAGCGGTAAAGGAAGGCTTGCTTCTTGGTTGCATGCATAGACAGACAGACAGGGATCATCGATTTTTTCTGCCCTATCTTCAACATCAAAAGCGATCTTTCTACCTTCGTTGCAAATCCAGTCAAACAAGATCACCCTGCTGACCGTTTGGCGGACCGTTGAGCGGTGGTGCTAACCGTTTGGTAGACCATTGTGTGGTGGTTCACCCTGTTTCCTTTGCGTGCGGGGCTGCACTGCGGTCTCTAGGTGGCGAGGTCCACATGAGCTGCTGCGTTGCACTGTGGCTCCTTAGATTTGGCTAGGCTATTCACTACATTCGGCTCTTCCATTTTTGTTCTCAGTTTTCTACTGTGGTTTTTTTTTCTGCCGTGGTGCCCTGGTTTCTGGCTTCCTGGGTTGCTGTGCTGCACTCTGGTCGCTGGTGGCTATGGGGCAGTGGTTGCAGTGGGTAGTAGGGTCTGCATTGTGGTGCTATGGCTGTGGGTTGAGCCATGGCTACCACTACATTATTACCAGCGTTGAGCCAGTTCCAATGGACATGGAGCTTCCTTCATCCAAGAGTATGGACGAATCCTCAGTGGCTGCTACTTCTTCACCTTAGGGAAGTTCTCCCAACTCAGAATCCTTAGATTTTCTTTTACCTGAAGATATCTTTGAATCTATTTCTCAAGATTTTTCTACACGCTTTATTTTTCTTCAAATAATGGGTTATCTACCTCAATCATTAAGCATCAATCTGCATATTAAAAATGTTTTACAAGCCCATGGAATACAAGTCTTACACACTCGATACTATGCTCGTAATTTTTTCCTTGCTGAACTTTCTGAGGCTTCTCACATTGAGAAAGCTTTCTCTCTTCGAATTTTTCCTACTCGTAATGCTACACTTATCGCCTGAGCCTAGAAATTTGATTTCAATGTTAACGACCCAGCCTTTAATATTATCCCTTGTTATGTAGAGCTGCCTAATCTTCCTTTAATCTTTTCATCTGTTGAGCGAGACATAGTTAGCACCTTAGGTCGAGTCATCTCCGACCATGGAATTGAGGTTAACGGGGCTCACTTTCGTCGCTACTGTATCAAACTAGACATTTCCCAAAAGAAAACCACCTTAACCTTAGGAGCTGGAGGCAATGTCTTTACTCAAAAGGTAGACTATTTTTATCTTCCTAACTCTTGTAGCTACTGCCATCGTGCAGAGCATCACATTTCTACCTATCCCTTTTTAGCTAAGAAAAAATCTCAAACCAATCCTCCCAAATCCAATCCTGTAGTCACTCCTCAACCTAACCCACCAATTGCTCCCATTAAGTTCAGTTCTACTTCTAACAATGCTCCACACCTTTCTTCCTCGTCTGCTCCCTTCAAGGCAAGAGTCTCCCAATCCCATTCTCTCATTAAGGCCAGGTCTAAGGCACCTATCATCCACTCACAATTAGTTCAAGACTCACTTTTACATGATGAGTTTGTAATGGTAGGGGGAAGGAAAAGGGCCAAAGCATCTAAAATCACTACTCCCCCTTCCTCTCCTTTGCCCAAAACTAACCCAACTTTAACTATTAATACAAGCAACTCCTTTGCAATTCTTCTATGATGACTGACATTCCTAACCCCGATCCTTCTACTGCCCTGTCACTCATAACATCTAGAGCTTCTCCATGAACCTCCTATCTTGGAATGTCTGAGGCCTAACTGATAGGCTTCGTCGCAAACGAGCCAGCAACTTTCTCTCTAGTCTAAATCTCACTTTGGATTTCCTCCTTCTCTAAGAAATCAAGATCTCAGCCGAACAATTATCTCTTTCAGCCCACTGGTTTCTTCCCCATTCTTCTGCTCTCACTACTTCTCATGAGTGTGGCAAAGGTGGAGCAGCCATTCTTTTTCCAGCCTATTGGAAAGACAAACTCCTTCATCATGGGTCCGATTTAGGTCGCTGAGTGGCTTGGGCTATTTTCTCCTCCTCACATGGTCCCTTCGGAGTTTGTTCTATTTATGCCCCCAATGACTCTACCGAATGGGCCTGATTGTGGCATGAACTCATCCATAACCTCCCTTCTATTCCTTGGATTTTTGGCGGTGATTTTAACATGATGGAATTCTCTCATGATAAGCTTGGGGGTGTTTTCTCTCAACTTCCGCATTACGAATTTCAAGCCTGGTCAAATTTTAAGAAATGCTTCTATCTTTCGAATGGCATCGCAGACATTGCTAGCGGCTCTTTAAACAGCTTCACTTGGAACAATCTTTGTAAGGGGCAGGCTCGCATTTATAGTCGATTAGATAGATATTATTTTTCCACCCTTTCTTTTTGGTAGACCCTTTCTAATACTAAAGTCCAACAACACGCAACCTTATCAGATCATTTTCCCATTACTTTATCTATGCAAATCCATAATGACCACCAACGACGGACTTATCATCTCTTTAGGTTGCATAATCAATGTTTCTCTTCTCCTCCCACCCAACAACTTCTTTCTAGCCTTTGGAACACTGAACCACGACCCTTAGGTCCAAAGGGTTAGATCCACTGGTGGCTTCGGACTACTAGTAGAGTTAGGAATCTCGGCCATCATTATGATAAGGAAGTTGCCTCTCGTTCTTGGCAAGAGTACACCAACATATGCTCTACCATTGAGCACCTTACGTCTAAACTAACTCATGATCCCTTCAATAGTCACCTTCAAGGGGAGCTTGCTAGAGCCCGTATTGCCTTTCAACATTGGGAAGTATATAAGGCACAAGATGCCTTGATTAAAAGCCAACTCACTTGGCTAAACATTCAAGATGAGCATTGTAAGGAATTCTTTAAGTACCTTAATCGATCCTCCCCTTCGCCCTCCTTAGATAAACTCTCCATAAATGGATCCATTATCACTTACCAAAATAGTCTTCTCTCTTATCTTAAGGAACACTTTGAGGCCTTATTCACCACTACTCCTATGGATCCCGCATCCTTCGCGGCAGCCACTCTAAATTATCCTAAACT
>MNCI01021775.1:331748-346032 GCA_015680685.1 Gnetum montanum
ATTCCCAGCATAACGTTGCTCTTTGGAATGTACTCCCACACCCAGTAAAGGATTATGTATCAAGATGTTTTCCTTCAACATCCGCATTTGTCATTGTTCTTCTCCCTATTTAACCATCAATATGTTCACTTGGGGCCCAATATCGGATACTCGACATCGCAATAGAGCGTTACACAATACAATTCATTAGATGTGTTAATAAGTTGTGTGTTGTCATCGATAATGTACCTACTACATTATTAAATATTGGACTGACTTGTTAATATTATTGAAATTGAAACTTCAATTGAAATTTGTTGGACTGACTTGTATTATATATTATTGAAATTAAAAGTGCGATTAAAGTTTTATTACGTTCATAGTCAATAATAAAAATGTACTTGTTATAAGTTCTAAAAATATCGTTAAGAAAATTACCTCCTTTAATTCCACCCTTGTGTTATTGATGTGCCGCGTAACGCTCTGTCATTTTATCATCATTTTATAAATGATTATTTTACCATTGCGGCTCCATTAATGATGATAAATGTACGATCGCCTTTCCAAAATTACGGATTATAGTAACCATGACTGAAAAAGAATTCCTTATGCAAATTTGCCCTTTGAGGTATGATCTTACGTTTATGGAGTTGGAATATGCATGTACTTACATGATTAGCGAAAACAAGACACGAATGGTATGTTCTGAATCACTTTTACGGAGAGCCAAGGTAAATTGGTAACATTTCGCGAGTGGATACTCAGAAACATAACAGCCCATTCCCTCCTATATTTGATTTCTTTCTCACGCAGAAAGACGCACAAACCACTTTCATTGAATTCCAATCTCTTTGAGGAGCACGTTAATCAAGGTCTGCGGGCAAGCAGCGAAAATGCAGCCTGCTCTGCGAAGACTGCTATGCCTTTCAAGCAGAAAACTCAAGGACCGGATCAACTATAGCAGCTTCTCTCACACCCAGAATGGCTTCTATTCACACATGGCTCATAATCCTCACATACTTGCAAGATTTTCTGCAAAACCCATTTCCCATAGCTTTCCTGGCATGCCCCCAATTTGCAGAATGCTGAATGCAAGGGTCCAGTTGTTCAGGGAATACAGAGCAAACATGAACATGTTTCAGAGGGATCTCAGACGTTCTGCCGAGAACGCTTTTACAAATCTGCAACGCAATTTCAGGTAATGTTGGAGTATTGTAGATTGCTTTGCTTTAGCGGACCCATTTTGCTGGGAGAAGACTAAGATGATGATGTAGCATTATTTTGCTTCCCTTGTTTGTTAAGTTTTCACTTTTATGTCTACCTACTTGGTTATACATGGATAACTAGTTTATCTATTGAGTTCGGCAGGATTTTACATTATCGGTATGAGGGGAATACTTTGATGGCTCTCTTGCTTGCAAACTGTGGTGTATTCCTGCTATTGAGACTTGGAATTGTTGATCCAGGATTTCTGGCACGGAACTTTACAGTAAGTTCATTTACATGGAGGCCTACTTTATGTTTCTATATGGTGTTTTCTTCACAATTTGGTACAGGTTGTGATGCTATGTCATAAATTTATTTTCAACACATTACCATAGAGAACCTGGAACAATGCCTAAATACCATTTCTCCTAAACATAATTGTCATTCTTCATCTGAAGTTCATATATGCCTATCTCCTTGAGGATGTTCTAATTTTTTTTTTTAAATGTTGGTTTAATCTTCTAGATCGTTGAACAGTAAACAATAATAATGATTTTCAGTATACTGTCTTATTCCAGGTGCATTGATTAGGTTTTTTAATTTTACAAATATTGGATTACTTTTGCCTCTGTTAATGTTGGGTTGTGATACTCGGGTAATTTGCATTATGATTGAATTAGATGCATCCTGACTTTCTTTAGATTAATAATGACATGCTTTTTATATTCATAAGAGAAGGGCAGTGAGAATCCAAGGATTTTCATGTGAGTTTAAGCATAGGGTTTTCTTGATTTTTGTTTGAACGAAGTCATTTGTAAGTGTTATGTGCTTTCTTGGATAGGATACTATATCATTTTTTAACGACTTCTTATGGACACATAGTAGCTCATTAATGGAAGCTTGTGTTATTGACAAGTGTTGTAAAGAACATAAACATAAATCATTTATGAAACTGAAATTAAAACTGAATTTTACTTACATCCACTGAAATCCTAGTGGATCTATCAGAAATAGCAGTTTCAGAATTGCCTTTACAGAATTTTTTAATCCATAACTTAGTGTTGCCTAATGGAATCAAACCTGTGATCTGGGATTTCCATGCCAAGTCTCTTACCACCCAGCTGGTACCTTGCTGTTAACTTGATAATGATGCACCATTATTACTTATCGTTTATGGGAATTCATGGTTAAATTGAAGTCAGTTGTGTCTACTCAAGCTAGGGCTTGATGATTGCATCAGAAACATGTTGCATGCTTCAAGTCCACTCATTATACTGTTGAAACATAATAGTTGCTCTACTAGTGTTTCAGCTCTGATGTA
Source organism: Gnetum montanum (assembly GCA_015680685.1). Taxonomy (NCBI): domain Eukaryota; kingdom Viridiplantae; phylum Streptophyta; class Gnetopsida; order Gnetales; family Gnetaceae; genus Gnetum; species Gnetum montanum. The sequence goes on from MNCI01021775.1 coordinate 334,255, forward strand.
GGTTGCATATATGTTGATTTCATTTAATTTTGGTGCTCATGAAAATGATCATTTCATGTTGTATGCATACTTGATTTTCTGCTTTCATAGAATAGTTTCGTGTCTTCCAGGTTAGCAATCACATTTTAGATCGCTTAATATGGGAGTACTGCTGTACATACCTAACCATAGTCTGGTATGAGTTGTTTCCATATGTAACATTTACATTTAAATTATTATAAATTATTTATCATTTATATGCCATCTTTTTATTTTTTACGGATCATATTTGAAAGTAGTGGTACCATTGCTACATTTGTCTGACACAAACTTTAATGTATACTTTTATTAAGCCATCAATACTTATACAATGTGCAGTGTAGTGAATATTTCCAATGATTATATTGTGCCATAATCCAACTATATCTCAATACTTATCTGGTTGAATCATGAATGGCAGGTGTCAATTGAAAACATTAGGCATGGACGGCTTCACACCCTCATAACAAGTTCATTTACTCATGTTGATTTTTCCCATTTATTAATGAACTTGTTTGGGCTCTACTTTTTTGGATCACAGGTGATAATGGTTTTCAGTTTTAGCATTTTTCTCATATCAAACACAGCGTAGTTAATGAACTTTTTTGGGCTCTACTTGGATCACAGGTGATAATGGTTTTTGGTTTTAGAATTTTTTTCATTTCAAACATTGTGTAGAAAATTACAACATATTTTCCACTTAGATTTTTCTTTAGTGATTCATGCAACACGAAAAAATGCATTATGTTTTATTTCTTGTGAGACTAATATATGCATTATCAGTGAAGTAATGAATTCAATATTGCCATTTTATCATTTTTATTAAGTTCAATAAATCCAAATGGTCTCCTTCTGACCATGATTTAGAAAACTTCTTATGTTTCTTCATCACTTTCCTGAATGCAAAGATGTTTGTTGTCAGGCTGATTTTGATTGTAATGACACATAACTGTCTGCTGTTCCTGTTCAGATTCAGAATCTCTTTGGAGCTCCATTTTTGTTAAAACTGTATCTTTCAGGTGCCGTTGGTGGTTCAATTGCTTTTCTAATAGATAATGCATTCCTTCAGCCTTGGCTTCAGGCATGATTTAATTTACAAGCTAGCAATGCAGTTTTTTCTGTAGATAATGATGATGAAAGTTCAAGATTTTGATGCATAAGATGTTTTTATGTATGTTGTTTTTAAATTTGTTGAGTTAGTTGACACAAATGTTTGGTATCTCATTTTAGATCTCACGTATTTTTCTTGTTTTGCAGGGCCGGCCTAGTTACTACTATTATTACAGAAGCGCATTGGTAGTACACTATTTTTGTGTATTGACTACTCTAGTTTCTTGTTATTTAAGTGCAATTTGAATAGTTACTCATCCAAAGCGAAATAAATGTCTTAGCTGCAAGGCATCTTAAATGCAACAATAGATTTCATCCAAATGATCATCATTCTCACCTCTAAGCAGACAGCATGTTGCATGCGACAGTTAGTTGTTAACGAAACTTGAGTAATGTTCTTTGAAGAGTAATTACAGTATTGACATCTTCTTCATTACAGGGTGCTAGTGGTGCTGTGACTGCAATAATGTTGCTAGACATTTTTCTCTTTCCAAAGGCTATTCACTATCTCTATCTCGTAATTCCTTTGCCTGGAATACTGGTGGTAAGATATTTTGAATGTATGGTTTAATTGGTACTATCATGTATATTTAATTTCAGTGAACTGCACACCTGAAATATTTATAATGTTTGTTCCATCAGGGAGCTCTCATTATTGGTGCAGATGTCTTAAGGGTGAAGGAGGTAGAAATATTTTTGCAATTATATTTCATTCTATTATATAATTTTCATTTTTGTTGCAACGTCAGTGCAAAACAGTAGATTTTGTTTATGCATTGACCTGTATTGTTGTAACTGTATATTTAAGAAGACATTTGTTGATATTTCGTTGCTGGTAGGCCTTTATCAAAGAGTTGTGCATGTAACTTGTAGAATTTTTAGGAGCATGGTCAAAATTTAGAGATGCTAATAGAGTTCGTAAAGAGCTTTGAAACTTCTTGAAGAAGAAATATTGATGATGCACTAGTTTCTCAAGCAGAGATGGTAAACTCTTCAAAGTACTCAATCCAGTTTAAGAAATGGCAGGGGGATTTACAATACCCACGTTAAAAAGAAGTCAGTAAGTATAGATTAGAAACGCTAAACTTGAGACCTGTGAGTCTATAATTGGTTCATGCCTGAGGAATCTTATCTATGCCGTTAAGCAGGAGTGTACGTACGATTGCGGTATGCATTACAATCTTCAGAGGCTGGTTCAGGAGCCCTTAAATATTATGTTATGGATCTTGTGGTGTGATGACCATCAGTCAAGACCCTAAATTTTGTACATAGATGCATTTTGAGGCTAACAACACAAACATATGGCTTAAAGGCTTAGGAAGCGTGTTTATTCTTTGGAAGAAAAGGAATAAAATATGTAGCTTAAAGGGTTTATATTGTACCTTTATGATAAGCATTTTTCAAAAATGAACTAATACTTGAATATGAAACTGTCATAAAAACATAAAAAGGATCATCACTAAGAGGTTCAATGCTCATCCCACCAAGGCAGGGTTTTCAAGGGTTGGTGGATGAGTGAAAGCTTAACCTCTTTCGCATGGCTCCGCCTAGGCTTGAACCCAGGTCTTACAACTTGAGAAACAAGCACCTTACCACTATCATAAATGTATATCTGCAAAAAACCCTCTAACACTTACCAGCATGAGAGATCAAGAGTACAATGAATATGATGTGATATTATAACATAATTTCTGTATTACCAATTGCCATAACTGCTTGAGCTACACATGATTCTTTTAGTGGTGCACTTTTCATTATCTATGAGCAATGTACATAACACTAAGGTTTTATTTTTGTTGGTAAATGATAATCTGGCATAAGCTTAAATAAATCTTTTTTAACAATGAAAGGTGGCTTAAGTGGTTAGCGTATTGTCTAACAAGGATTTGGAATCAAGAGGTCACTAGTTTGAGTCACACTAAAACCATTGTTATTTTCTTTTATAATTCTTTGAAAGTATCATGTTTATCTATGTGCCTGGCAGTGTACTTAGAGTCAAATTGTTTTGGGTTTTAAACAAAATAAAACCCCTTTTCCCTCCATCGACAATGAAACATTCCAGATGTTAACAAATAAAACTATTTTTGGTTAGGGATGCTAAATAAGATATGAGATATTGTTAAACCGTTGCAGAGAAAACATGCCATTTTGTTATATTCTTCTTATATTTTTTATTAGATTAAGCCAATTATACAATTTTCTCAAGATGTTTGATATGGCTATAAATTAATGATTTTACAGTAGTATTGAAGTGGGTAGGATTTTTTGACAATATGTGACTTATTTGTGAGATTTTTGTCACTAAAAATTAATATTTCAAGTTCATTAACCCTCACTGTTTGGTACAGGGAAGCGGAGAGGTAGCAGCAGCTGGGCACTTAGGTGGAGCATTAGTTGCTGTTTTAGCATGGGCAAGAATAAGAAGAAGAATGTTTTAACTATTTTAACTATTTTTGCTAAGGGCATGGACACGGTGTGCTTAACAACCACAGCTGCCTTCCTAGAACATTTTTGCTGTTCTAGATTCGGCAAAGACTCGAGAAATGTTGGATGTATTCTATCTGATCAAATCATCACGGTATTTTACTGGAAAAACTTTGGTACAAGTGTATCTGCGTGTGTTGCAGATATGTCCAGCCATTTACTGGATGGAATCTGCAAAAGATGTTAAAATTATTTTTGTTAATCGCATGTATTTATTTTACATTGTATTTGTCCATAAATTCTCTGTCAATGAAGTTTATTTTTCCTACCCTACATTGATTATTTTAGAAACAAATTCAGAAAAGGCATGCTGATTGCACGTTTACTTTCAAGGGAAAACATATACTGATTACAGTTGATAATCAATGTTGCATTAGGATAACACGACTTGGCTTATTTGGTTCTGTAAAGAATACTATACGAGAACAGAGATGTCAATCCTAAGATGAATGTTGAGCATTAACAGCAGAAAAAAAGATTCAAGGGCTTTTGATTCTGTTCTGAAATGGTCAAGTTGATACTAAACTTAGTTGGTGAGGACCTCTAGTTTCAAAGATATGGATTCAACTCTTACTCAGGAAGTGCTTAAAAGGTTTACATTCTTTTTGTGGTGGGGCAGGACAGGGGAATCAAACCCATCACTTGAATAGTTGCATGCAAACAGCGATGGCTTGTGGGGTCAGTGAGCCATTGTTCTTCCACCTTGAAAGGTCATGTTTTAAGAGTTTATTTCTCAACAGTTTTCCTATGACACTGTCAAATTAATTTTTGCCTACAGTACCTTTCAGACATTTCATAATGCCAAGTAACGTAGTACAGCACACTTATATTTTGTTGAATAACAACGGTGGTTTTCCCTTAAATTAAAAAGGGTTACCTGCCAACTGAATTCCGAGAAGAAGGTCGATGAATAACCAAAGCATAACCTCATTTTAAAATCGTTTTACTTAAACTATAACTATAAATAATGATCCATTTTAAATTACTGCCCATTTTGTCATTCACCCTTGACCGTTTAGGTTGTGGGTTTGTCAGATGCAATGGGAACATCAAAATTTTACCTTTTATCCCAACTATGACACTATTTGGACCCATGATAATTAGATACTCGATGTGTATGCTTATTAACTATCCTTGATTTGATTAAGAAAAATTCACCCCAAGGAAGGTAACAATTATCGTGATCTTTTTATCCCAAGGTAATTACGACATCTATAATTTCAATTATATCTTTCACATTTGGCGTATAGTCCCCAGAAGTAGGGTTACATTAAAATATATGACTCATTGGTAAGACATATTCCGTGGTTTTCGACCTACAAAATGCGATTTCCCTTGTTTATTTCAACAATCTAAAATATTGTTGTTATGCTGTGTCAACCAGTAATTATTGGATGTAAATATTGAAGCGAATACCATTTTGCATACTCTGGACACAAAATTCAGACCATCGAGCCCTAGGCGATCACCATCAGCAATGTAAGGCTACAGCTGCAGCTTAGATATACTCCCTTTGTTACACGTTCCTAAAAACTGAAGCAGAAGCAGTACAAAATAATTGGAATAGGAATGGATGGTTGAAATGCATTTCACAAAATAGAGGTAATAGTCATTGCCATCATCAAAACGCGCCTGTAGCTCAGTGGATAGAGCGTCTGTTTCCTAAGCTGAAGGTCGTAGGTTCGATCCCTACCTGGCGCGTTCCTCTATTATTTTCCCAGAAAGCCCTCGCAAATTTTTTCTTCCTCAAAGAGCCGAAGTCTTTGAGCTTTACGTTCTGCGCTCCTAAATGCAGGCCAGTTTAATCCAAATAATTGTGAAGTAGTGCCTCTAAGAGTTTTATCTGATCCATCAAGATTCCTGCCTAAGAGTTAAAAATCCTAAAACCCTATTTTTCAAGATGTAATAGGTTTTATTTAATGCAGAAAAATGACACAAAAAATGCACGCTTAACAAGGAGCTTGTCGATAAAACTCAAGCCAAATTCAGTTTCAAGAAGTTAATTGAAATACAAAGGAATGTTAAAATGGTTGCATATCCTCTGAGATTGTGACTTTCCCCTATAATGTTCCTGGTCGAGTGAATTGAATAGAATTGGTCCGTTTTCTGTAACCCTCTTCCAATATCTTTTTAAAGTAAACACGATATAAGTCCTAATTTTTATCAGGTACCATTCTTTAGTGTGAGTAACAAGATTACTACGAGATGAGCGTTCCAATGTTTCAGCTGGCTCCCGATTTGAATGTTTCAAGGCTGTGCTTGGGTGCGTTTTGGGTTTTGGGTGTAAATGCTGCTGCATTTAAAAACCTGAATCATATTTGGTGATATACTGATATATAAACTGAGATGAAGCCCATGTATTGCAGGCACTATGACTTTTGGTGAGCAGAATTCGTTTGACGATTCATGCAGGCTCATGAATGAAGCTTTTGCTGCTGGCATCAATTTCTTTGACACTGCTGAAATGTTGGAGCTTTTTCAGTCTTTTCTGCGTAGTTTTTTGGGCAGATTTATGTCGGCATTATCATGGTTTTTACTCATTTTTATGAGCATTTTCGTTGTTTCTCGTTGTTTTTGCAGGTATCCTGTGCCGCAGAAGGCTAGTACGCAGGGAAATTCTGAAATGTATATTGGTCGCTGGTTGAGAAGACGTAAAATTCCCAGATATCGTCTGGTACTGGCTACCAAGTTAAGTGTTTTATTGTTGTTTTAGGCAGATATGTCCCACCGGAATTAAAGTTTTTGTTATGGGGGAAACTCCAATTTGAACATTTTCTGTTGCGGAAAAAATCAGTATATGTTATGCCCGATGCAAATGCTTTGCCACATTATGTTATGGATTTACTGTTGTATACTATTTTGAAATTCCCCTATTTTTTTTGGGACAAGATGAGCATTTTAAGATTCCATTTCAGTTTACATGGCTGAAAACTTTTAAAATGTGAGGGCAGTTTTTGTACCAAATCTTTCTAATGATCTCATTTTACTGGTGGGATACTAGATGTTGTTCGTTAGATAAGTTTTTAAGAAAAATGCAATGCAGGATTTTATGATTCATGAAGTGCAGTACTGATAACCATGTAACATTTTCTCTGTTGGATTAAACTTCTTAATCAGAAATGCTGAAACACTTTTCAAATACCTATACTGTTATTTTCTCATTTTCAGGTCACTGGTCCTGCTCAGATGACTTGGATACGGGATGGCCCCATGTATGTTGATGCTAGTAACATAAAGAAAGCAATAGACGGCAGGTATGCGTACTGTTTGTCATTCGGTTTGGATAACTAATTGTGTCTTCAGATTATTGTTTTATATTATTTACGATCATTTGAACTGTTTCATTGTTTCAAGTTTCAACCATTACTTTTGTATTTATTTCTGGTTGCATTATTAAGATTCAATACCTTTTTTTTTTTGTTATGTTTTTATCATGCATGATTGTCGCTAACATTTTTGCAATTCCCACGTATCCAATATCTTGGTTTCTTACACTGTTCAATCTGCATTATTTTCTACTTCTCACCTGAGATTTACATGCAAACTTGACAACGGTGTGGATTTATGTGTATTTTCCTACATCTCAGCCTACATTTCACACTCTGTATTTGTTAATAGTTGCTTTCTTTACAATTGCTACTATTAAAAGTTTAAAAGTAAACAGTAATCATATAGTCTTGTTATATGCAGTCTCTTACGGCTTGGTACTGAATATATCGATCTTTATCAGATTCACTGGCCAGATCGGTGAGTTTGTACACTAGTATTTTGCTTCCATTGGACTAATGACTCAACTCTAAGATTATCAAAAGCACAGTTTTAGAGAGCATTATATGAAATGCAGGTATGTGCCAATGTTTGGAGAAACCAGTTATGACCCTAAAGTTTATTACGTAACTGTACCTATTGAAGAACAGTTAGAGGCACTTGGAAGAGCAGTAGATGATGGAAAGGTTTCTTGCTATTTTGCATGTACATGATAAATACCCGTTTGCAGTCTCTGAATTTATTTTTCATGGTAAACATTTCTTTGAACTTATCTTGTTCCCCCCCAAACAACACGCAGATAAGATATATTGGAGTTAGCAATGAGACACCTTATGGTGTGATGGAATTTTGTCACCTTGCAGAAACGGTCAGGCAGTACCCAAGAATAGTCTCAATTCAGGTTGGAGCCCCATGAAATTTATTTGTGGATTATCTAAACGCCATTGCCCATCAAACGAAGATACTATTTAAGTTTTGTGCATAACACGGAAGGGTTGTTGCTAACAGAATGCCTACAATCTACTCTGCCGAAATTTTGATTCAGGTTTAGCAGAGTGCTGTCATCACCAGAGGTAATTCATTGCCTCATCTTGAACATATGTTTTTAGCGCTAAGTTTATGTTGCATATACATCAGTAATTTATATGCTAACTTATCCTCCCATAAATGAAAAACGCTGGGCACTAAAAAACATGTTTATAATCCAGTTATATTTAAACCATATGATATATGGTGAATTGTTGATAATAGGTATGATCACAAGTTAGAGAAATAAAGGATCATCACCCAAAGGCTCAATGCTCTTCCCATCAAGGCAGATTCTTGGGAGAGCAGTGGATGAGCAAAAGCCTAACCTCTTTCAAGTGTCTGTGCCCAGGCTTTAACCCAGGTCTTACAACCTGAAAAGCAAGCACTTTCCCATCACTCCAAGTTAGTGAAATAAGACCAACAAAAATTACAAACGATAGGATTTTCAGTTCATTGAAGATTTGAAGCTTAGAGTAGAATAATTGTCTCCATCTCTTATAAGTTATGGTGACACTTTTCTTTTCCATTGGGCATCACAGCCTACAGATTCTGAATATAAAATCTTTGGGAATAGTGATCTAACATTAAGTAACAGTCTTTATTTCAAGTTTTTTACTTTGTTAATGTTGTTATTCTGAATAAAAAATACAAAATTTCAGATAGCAACAATTTCAGAATTCCTTTTATGAAATTGTTTTTTGTCCATAACTCAGTGTTCTCCATTGCAATCGAAACAGCACCTTATCATCATTCCAATTTACGGCCTCCTTCTTTGGGCCCCATGTATTATACTTATTTACCTTTTCAACTTTGATTAATTTTCAATCCTATTAGGGTTGGCACGCAAATCATTAGGTCTTCCATGGAGCATCTAAGTTAGGTTCCTAGGCTGCCTATTGGCCACAAGTTTGGTGGCTTAAGTTCAATGGGGCAAAAAGACTGAACTCAATCAACTGACCAATTATCATTCAGTTGGGAATCCTTAACTAATATTAGTATCGACTAATGATAGTTGTCAAGTGGTGTATGTAGCAGTGGTGAATGATTATTGAAGACATGTTTTGGATTTGGTTTCAGAAGGCTGGCTGTGGGTAACCCATGAATATCAAGTTTTGTTATCGTGCGAATTTTTTTCTTGAGTGGAAATAAATCGATGATGTCGTCGCATTGAAAAGAGAACACCTAGTTTAACTAGTTGTTCTGTACGGTATATTCTTCACAATTAAAAAGGGTAACAATGCTAAGAAACTAAAACTGAATCGACTACTACCCTTCAGAAAAAGACCAAATGTCTTTACAGGGCAGAACAATTTTATAATTTTAATCAAATGTGAAACTTCTTTCACCGTAGGGGCTTAATGCAAAAGCAGGCAATGCTCCAGTTAGCATCCTACTTGCGATGAATATATCATCTTTAAAATACCAGAAATGTATATACCGCAATGCTGAATCTAACTTATATTCTTAGATCACAGCTTACAAGCTTGTGTGTTTCCAGGGTGGGTCTGTTGGCTTACAGTCCTCTAGCAATGGGCTTACTTTCTGGAAAATATTTTGATTACCGAGGTGGGCCACCTGATGCACGGTTTAACCTTTTCAAAGGCAAGGGAATATTTCTTTTTCCTTGTTATTTCGAAATTAATGATTGGGCATCCCCTCATCAGCTCTGAATGAAATCTGATTTGTTGGGATATGTGCTGTTTACAGGAAAATATGCAGAAGGAGAATCAAGATATAGTTTCTCAAGGAAAAATGCTGTTGCTGCAATCAAGGCGAGATTGATTTGTAATCAGTATATGCCAGTTTTTGTTTTGAAATTTGGATTAGCATTTGACATGTGAAGTTACTAGTTAGTTTAATCAGTACCTAAAATGAGTGAGTGCCTAAAATCTAGTTTAGAGAACCACTTTTGGTTGCCAAATTGCATTTAATATGCAACCACCTTTTCTTTCATTTATTTTCACGGTCAACCTTTATATTTGTTATCCATATTGCCTACTTCCCAACAAATGGAAGCTGTAGAATAATTTTTGCAGTTAAAGGCTTTGCATTTAAACTGGAATTTTCTTTTGCCTTTAAATGTAGATTAAATATACAAAACCGAACATTCTTGAAAACAGTACTTGGGAAATGAATTCAATAATCTATTCAAGAATCAATTCAGTCATATACAATGATCATTGGAATTCTGTCTCTTATGTATTATCAACTGATGTTTGCACTCCTAAATCTGGATCATGATGTTTGGAATTTTGTATGTTGCCTTTTTTTTATTAAGCATTTAATATCTAAAATATCATAATGGATTTCACTTGACAGGAATATATGCACATAGCTGAAAAATATTGCACGAGTCCAGTGATGCTTGCTATAGGTATGGATTTTTTTCTTATATTTATTGAAACTAAAATTATTTATTATACCTGCCCAACTTCAACACTTCTGTCTTAGCACCCACCTTCTACGCATTATAATTTCTTCAATGCATGTTTGGGATAGTAAGAAGATGGCAGCTGTACATAGTATCTATGTAATAGATATGAAACTAACAAGGTTGGAATCTCATTTTTGAATTACAATGTTCGATGCTTTGTTACCTTAAAGGTTTATGTTTCCGATTACAAAAGAAAAAAAAGAATTTCTGGTGGTTTGAAAATGTAGTTCTCTGTGTGCTGATGTCACAGGTGGTCAATTTTGCAGTGTTCCTGAGCAAGGGAACTAAACAAAATTTTGATCAGGAAAAGTTATACATCTCCATGTTTAAAATATTTCGTTCTTGTGAATTTGACAAATACCCCTACATGATAGTCCCATACAAATGAGTGCAGTTTTTTTTTTTTTTTCGGTTTTGGTTTTGTTTTTGTTTTTTAATTGTCCACTAATAACGACTACTTAAGTGCTTTTTGAACATTTAAAGAATGTGTAAAAGTCTCTCAAATCTTTAGAAGGTTTTGAATTTGATATTTTGTTCATTTGGATTTGCATTTTAAAATGGATGCAAATCGTTAAAAAGAAATGGCAGGAGTTGATTCATCATAGTTTTATTTAGGGCATACAAAATGTGTGGTTGCCTTATTTTCGGACATATAGTTGCATATTAAATATGCTTATCTATGCGGTTTTTATTTCAGCATTTGTACTGAGGCATCCTTTAGTAGCAAGTGCTGTGTTTGGAGCAACAAAGTTATCTCAGTTGAGGGAGATATTGAAGTCCTGTGAAATACAACTTACACCTGAAATTATCTCGGAGCTTGATGAAGTTCATAACAAGTACCCAAATCCTTGTCCATAAGTTTTCCTTGTTCAGTGTGCCTATTATACAATGAAATTTCTATGAAAAGCTGCTACCTATTAAACATAAAAATATTTTTTACCTGTTTTCATGGTCAAATATGAATGAAACATGAATTTTGAGATGACTGAATTTTTATTTAAGATTTGAAATACAGGCCATTGTCATCATTGAATGCACCGGTCATATTCCTCTTCTTCATTCTGACTACAGGATGATATTTAGAAGGACATGTGCTTTTACAAATTCATTCCTAGAATTGTAAAACTGTCACAGCAGAAACGAGAAAAATTTGTTTAGCTAACTATTAATTCATGATATTAAACAGCATTTAGAGGAAAATTGGGAGAAAAAAAAACCTAGTATTTCTTTGTAAGGTCCTTTGCATTAGTTCGATAGTCAGGCATGGTTGTTGCAACTTGATACATTTGTTTAACTAATATTTACTTTCAAAACATATAGTCAAATTATTACTTTATAATCTATCAAAATTATAGTTTGATGAAAGAGATAGAGATGTCCAAATAGAAAGAAGGATTTTCATTCTCATGACCACCCTCTCCCCTTTGGCCAAGGGA